>JARHVA010001027.1:1835000-2032500 GCA_037957365.1 Torreya grandis
AGAAGATGTAATGTTGTATATGGGATCTTTGAGTATAAATGAGTAAGTAGGGTATATGGACTCACTAAATGATAATAATTTCCTGGATACATCATAATAAGTGCTATAATGACATTCATTTCAAGCTCATAGTTGCCCAACCCATAACCACATAGTTAGGCTTGTGTGTAGGCTTGTAAAGAGTTTTGGTTATTATGAGTAGATGTAAAGTTTCACATGAGAACCAAATTTGGATGAATATAAATGTAGTCCCTATAGAATATAATAATATACTTAAAGTTTTTAGTCACAAAACTAAATGATCACCTATAGGTCAATCTTAGACCCAAAAAAAGAGAGGGCTAGTATGTAGTATTTGAGAGTTTCAAAGGAACAAAGAAGATATTCAAGTTTGATGACACTTAAATACTTATAATAAATTTAAAATAAGTGTCAATAAATGTGTTTAAAATAATTCCATCCCAAATTTATAATTTAGACATCAAATACTCACCTTCAGTGAAGAGTGTCCTAGTAGAAGCTTGTACACATAGGCCTATGTGCCAAATTATGGAGAAATGATATAAGGTTGATTGAAAATGATGACTTGGTTGGAAATTATAATGAGTGAGGTACTCATGATTTATAGAGAGTGTCTTAAAATCATCTTGATTCTTTGAGATGAAAAGGAAGAAGCTGATATAATCTATAGGGTCAGGTTCACTAATTTGCATTCAAACCCTCAATGCATGAAGCATGAAGTTGAAAAGCTCATAAATGGAGAATACTCATTGGATAATCCTTATAAACATGTTATAGAGGTTATATATACCTAAACAAGTCATTTTTAGATAAAATAAAGCTTCAAAATAATACTTTTAGGCCTATATTCTTTCTAGACCTCATAGAATACATACTCATCCACCCAAGAAGCACCAATTTTTGCTTAGATATTCCATTAAAATATGCATGTTGTAAAAATTAGTTTTTATGTGCTATTAGGATCTATATACTTCCATCCTAAGGTATTGGTTTAGGGGAATAGGCTTTGTCCTCTATGAACAATCTTTAAGAACCTAACACACCTTAAACCCTCTTAAACCCCTCATAGTAACCTGATAGGATAAATAAACCTTACAATGGATTATAATGGATATATTTGAATTTTAAATTACCTTGGTGACCTTAAAAAGTCTCATGATCATGTGGGCATGTTACTGGTTGGCTTGTGTAAGGCACTAAATTATATGAAATTATCTTGAATATATGGTTGTAGGCTCATCTTTGAGGGTGTAGAGTAAGGAGTGGATTCAAAATAAAGATAAGAGGTCTAGAAATACTTTATAAAGGTTATAAAATCATAAAAACTCCTTATGTATCATATACTGGTATATGAACTCTGTAAGTCATCAAGTTTGGTAAAAAGAGAGAAATGCACCATTTTGCTAGTTAAGAAACCTATATGCAAACCTATTGAGAACTTCAAGAGACCTCTCTTCAACATGTTGAGTTTTATGATGATGTTTCAAGACTAAAAAAACTATTTCCAAGCTTTAAAACTTTCAAAATTCTTGGAAAAACACTCCAACTACCTCTTAAGCCTGTTCAAGAACATAGGCTAAGGTCTTGGCCATTTCATGGTTCACCCATCTATACAAGGTCACAGAAAATAAATTTTGGCATGGATCATGGTTAAGGTATGTTTAAATTAAATCAAACCATTTTATTTATTTTCACATGTGTGGGAGTTAATTTAAGAAAAATCTCAGTTTCTAGGCATACAGGCTTAATGGAAATTAGCTGAAAAAGGATACTTCCACTCACTTTCAGGTCATGAAATTTGGAATTGAGATGTAAGTGGATATTAGGTAATCAAAAATATATTTATTTACCCTATTTCATCCTTAAATTCTTCTACACAAGGATTTTTGCATTTTTTAGGGCTATAAGGAATTGAGTGCTAGTCAGAATTCTAAGTACAATTTGAAGTCTTAGAAAGAGTTTGAGGCCTCTAAATGAGTTGTTTTAGGTACGGTATGATATATATATTCCATACATGGAGATATATTTTGTTGGTAAGGGTTAAATAAATAATTGACACTTTTAAGCAAGGATAGGTCTAGTAAGGCTAAGTGGGCTTCAAGACACCTAAGGGGTGTAATTATCATTGAGATGTAAGTTTAGAGAGATTATAAATTGATGCAAGGTGTCAAAGAGTAGGTCAAGAGACATTTCAAGAGGATTTAGTGATCAAGTGTGTCATTTTTCCATTTAAAAACTAAGAGAAGGGAATTTTTGAAGAATAAGATCAAGGTGCCAAGCAAAGTCTAAAACTCCCTTGCCATTTAGAATAGGAAAGCATCTTTAAGAAAGTACACTTGTCCTTTGAGACATGATTTAATTATTCTCCAACTCCTTTCTTTTTTTTAACTCTCATGAGACAATTATCACCTATCTCTTCTACAACCTTCTCTCTTCTTCTTTCTCATTTCTCTATAAATTAAGCCTTGTTTGGATATGTATGTATCCTTCACTTGGGTATGGTGAATCTTACCCATTTTCAAGACTATGATCAATGAAAAACTTTTATTTTTACCTCCTCCTTTGATTGGTTTAAATGTGTGTGCATGACTAGTTGATATTTTCAAGTGATTAGCTTAGCTTCATTGGCATCTTGTTCTTTCCTAGCATTCATATTCAGTTTGAAAGCTTATTTATAGATTATATGAAGTGTGAATAAATTATATGTGGGATTCATATAATTCACCTAGGGTCACCCCTAACTTAAAAAACCTTCTACTAATGAAGAAATTAATTTAATAAAAGCAAATTTCTAATTATTTCTCCTTGTTTGCTTGTTTACAACACTCAATCCTTGCCCTCTGTTTATATAAATTTGAGGGAAGGAGATGATGATTCATTTTACAAAGTGAAAGAGGTTCAATTATCAAATGAATAGTTAGGCCACTAATTTCAACATCCCAACAACCATTTTGACCTTGTATTTTGACATGTGGGTATGCACCACATTATTTATTCTAACTATGGTGAAGCTTACCTTAGTTAAGACCCAAGTTAAGCTTACCACTAAGAGTTTTAATCTAGCATCCCCCCTTAATATTAACTTGTGGAGAAGAGAAAACTCATAAAATGGGTCTGATAACAAAGGTTTGATCAGGTACCCATGTATAAATATATATTAAAGTACCAAGTGTCCCTATAGTAGCCAATCCATCTTATTGGAATACATGGATATTGAGTATCTGTAACTACCAAGTCAAAATAGAATTGGTACTCTATATAAGGCTCACTCCAAAAAATCACTGATCACAGAATTGGAAAATGAGAGATAAAATTATGGCATCTTAAAAAACTAGACTGTAGTAGATAGGATGAAATCCATCACTAAGGTAGGTGTAAGGGATGTTCTACACCTAAATATGCTATCAACTATTTGTAGGAGGTGCAAGGGACACTCAACACTTAAAGAAGTAGTTGAAAGTACAAAAAAGTATTGACTAGTGCAAGGGACAATCAACACCTAAAGAAGTAGTTTCTATACACACACACACACCCCATAATCTGGAATGGGTAGAGTTGATGAAAAAATATGTATGAGTGAGATGAATACACTACTTGAACACCTATCAATTATAGTAGATGAAAATTATAGAGAAGGCTCACAAAAAAGGAGACACATGGATTTCCAAGGTGTCAAAGAATACAAAAATGGTCTCTCAAAAAAAGGATGGCCCTAGTGGTGATGGAAGAGACAAATAAATGAAAGTGTAAAGGCTGCACAAACCTAGGTACACACACATGAAGGTAGACTAGGTTGTAAAAATTAAACCCCCCATGTCACTTTAGAATTTAGATAAAGTATAATGTATCCTAAAAAAACACCAAACAATAAAAAAGATACTAGAAATAATAGAAATAACTCACCATAAGGAGTAGTAAATATGTTGAATAAGTCATCATAAGACCTAAAATGTGCTCAAAAAAAGGAGCACTGCTATGCAGTATGAATGGTATGTATAATATGCATCTAAATAATGGAAGAACCATGCCAGTAGAGTCCATGCAAAGAATGTTGACAATGCTACCATAATTGATCATCAATCCATCCCAAATAACATCTGATGATGGAATAAGATGCTTACAAGTGATATGGTTCCATGTACAAAAATGATGAATACAAAGAAATGTTTATAGCAGATGTAGTACTTTTAATCCTAAGGGAATCTAATAAGGTGTTAGGATGTTCATGCCCAATAAATGAACACTCAGGTTTCTTAGGACTAAGTGAAGGACAAGATGACTCAAGACTCTCATGCTTGAATACAATATCTGATGAATACCTAGATTTAGGAGTACCATGTTGGTCAATGTCCTCTGGAAGTATGGTGTGAAAAAAATTTGGTGTAGAGATACTACATGATGGTCCCAAATAAGATGTGGAAGCAATTTATTGATATCCAATGTCATGACAATTAATCCATCAAATAGGTTAGATGGGGGAAATAATTCCTTGTACATACTTTTTGAGACCTCCACTAGAATAACCCATGGTGTGGAGTATGCAAGAACCAAAACCAATTGTGTGCTTATTAAATAAAGCAAGTACATCAACTGTGTGATCAACAATATTGTGAATTACAATAAAGGCAACTATCGATGTATCAATATCACAAAATGACTTAGTGGTTGATAGATCAAGATCTTGCTGAACATCCAAGGGATGCATGCCAAATTCAAAATCAAGAATTGAATGTGGAAAAAGTGTAGTGGTTGTGTGTTCCATAGGATCATCCTATGATTTTAAAAATGCAATATGAGCTTGAAAATTATGGAGGAGTGAGTCATGTGCAACAAATGTTGTGATGAGGAGAATATTTTGTGTTATAGGTGCCATGTTTTCCTCTACAAAACTAACAATGTCACTCTTGTATTTTAAGTTATTATTTGCTTGCTTGAGTGAGATTATAACAAGTCAAGAATCCAATACAAGAAATAATAAATACAAGGCACTTAGAAAGAGGCCTAGGTGGTGTCTCCAAAAAAGAATAAAATGCGCTAAGAAAGGGGTCTTAAAAGAGAAAACACAAATAAGAATGTAAGGCACTAAAAAAGGGGCATTTAGGGCGCCTCCAATAAAAATGAAAGGGTCTAAGAAAGGGGTATTGAAGGAGACATGCCATAAAAAAAATGTGTCAAAGTGTGAATGGCCAATAGTGCACAAACCACAAATGTGTAAGAAATAAATGCAAGGCATAATCTAAAAAGTGCCTAAAGTAGGTGTGAATCCCCAAAAAAAGAATGTTGGCACTTTACAAGGATTCTAATACCAAAATAAAGCCCCCCAACTACTTATAAGTTTGTAGTTTTACAAAATTATTCATCAGAGTATAATTTGAGTTAAAAATAAAAATGGAAAAAATATCCATTTATTTACAATATGATTCAAATTTAATTAAAAATCTATAATCTAGATGAAAAATATGCACTTTTAAAATGAATGGCACCTCAAAAGGTGCTTGGAGTGTAGAGAAAAGTGCCTAAAATGTTTGATAATGTTTGCACATTAAGAAGACCTATGAAAATAAAAAAATAATCATGTTTTATGATGTGTTATCAAAAAACTAAATATACCACATAGAAGATATCAGAGCCAGCTTTAAAACATAATAAAAAGCACCACAAAACACCAAAAAATGCTCAAGATATGAGCAAAAATGTGGAATTATGTCTGTAGAAACTTGCAATGGAGGGGGTCTAGTAAAAATGATTTACAAGCATTTATGAAGCCCAAAAACACTAAGTAAGCATGCAGATGGATTAGGAGGCACTTATTAAGAAAAAATAAGCATTTTTGTGGGGGGGTCTAACCCCCTATCACATCAAGCCCCACCCACCAATCTTTGTCAAATAGGAAAATGATGTGGTATAATGATCCGTGTAAAAAAACTAGTGATATTGTGATTATCCCATGTCATAATCTTGCATACTATCCTCCATCAAAAAATTCTAATTATTTGACCCACCAACAAATGTAAAAAAAATGCATGCCAAAGTCTGATTTTGTTAAAAAATGAAAAGATTTGAAAATGTCAACAATGGTTGTTTGTAGAGGTAGTTGACCACAAAGGTGGTTGGAAGCCATGGTTAAGTCAACAAATTTGGCCCAAAATTAATGCAATTTTCTAGGCTTTAATTAATTTGAATGCTAATGCACATGTCTAAAGCATTAATTATAATCACATAATGCCAAAAAACCAATGCCAATGCTATAATGAAAATCAAAAAGTAAAAAATGTGATTTGTAGATGCCAGGATGCTTAATGTAGGCGTGTAACTGAATAGGGCAATGATTGGTTAGACGTGGAGAGGAGGCACAATGGTAGTGTTTGGAAGGTAACTAGGCATGGGGACTAGGTATGGAGGCAAGCTATGGGTAGGTAGGGGATGCATGAAATGGTAAGAAACATAGGAGCTACATGTTGGGTGGGAGAGAAGGGAGTTGTAAAGGTAGACAAAACTCATTTGGAGCCTAGGAGGGGCCGTGGAATAGTGATAGAGGAAGTTAGGTGGCATCAAACACTTGGCGGGCTAGTCAGTGACTGAGATGGGCCATGGGCCATTGGGGAGGTGGATGATGCAATTGGTGGTGGTTCCATAGAGGTGGTCAAGAACTAGGCTTAGCCAAAAACAATTTTTTTGTTTTTTTGTTTTTTTATTTTTAATACAAACTTTTAAAAAAAAAATTCTTGTTTATTTTTTTGAAAATTTTAAAAAATATTTAATAAAAAAATGTGTTTTTTTAATATATTAAACCCCCCATGGGAAAAAATACATATAATTTTTTTTTTGTATTTTTTATAAAAAACATATGAACTTTTTTTTAAAAATGGGTTAAAAACAAAAATACCCTAAAAATTGAAAAAAAAATCAAACCCCTTTAGCCAGCGAATGGTTAAAATTGACTGGGAGATTCCACCACACCAGGAGCACCGTAAGTTTATTTCATACTAAATGAACATCTACCTATACTAAATTTACCACTATAAATGCATCATATGGTCATATCTATATCAAAACATGAAAATTTTCTAAAAACTATTCAATGACCAACAAGTTTCTTGAACAGATGTAGAGCACCAAGTGACCAATTCAAGTAAATCAAAAGCTTGAACCATATTTCATAGCTTCCATAAACATGATATAAAACACTAATTAGCTTTAAAATGTAAAAATGACCTCCCAATTTCAAAATTACTTCTAAGATATCTTAACGACTCTCATTGTCCTCTTTTCGACACTATTTCTCTAATTGAGCAACATGACTGGATAGAGGGCTTAGTGAGGAGGGATATGGGGATGGATCTGATACCATGAATAAATTGTATGAAAGTTTCATACAATTCACCTAGGGTCACCCCTGACCAAAAAAACCTTCTACTAATAAAGTAATTAATTGAATAGAACTAGAATTTTGATTATTTCTTATTGCTTGCTTACAACACTCAATCCTTGCTCTCTATTTATAGCTATTTGAGGGAAGGTGAGGATTATTTATTTGGTAATGTGAAATAGGTTCAATTTCCAAATGAATATTTATGCCACTAATGTCAACATCCTGACAACCATGTTGACCTCTTATTTTGACATGTGGGTGTGTAACATTAAATCCCACATGGTTTATTCTAACTATGGTAAAGCTTCCCTTGGTTAAGACCCAATTTAAGCTTACCATTAAGAGTATTAATCTAATAAAGTGTGAAAGGTTGAGTGATTTATTTACTCATTAATGTCATTTTATGACCTATTGATTAGTCCTCCTAGCCCATGCATCTTTCACAACCTCCATATGAAGTGTTGATGTAAAGAGGTAAATTAGGAGTAGTATTTGTTTTAGGTTAGTCTCATGGTTGATGTGCACATGCAAATAGTTAATAGTGGTCAAATGGTTTGGTGCATCACCTCCATTAGAGTATGTTTTTCTCTCATTTCCTAATAAGTTGTACATTAGTGAATAAGCCTAGGTGATACATCAAGGAGAGCTAGCCCTTTAATCTAGATATTTACCTCCAAACATTGTCACCCACAAAAAATGAGGTGTTTCAATGTTATCCCAAATTTGATGATGTTGGGTGTCCATATTTAAGGTACAAATTTGGGCTATAATAGTAATAAAGTAAAAAAATTAGAGATAAACAACAACAAAATCATAAAACCCTAGGTGACATAAGGTTTGATTATCAAAGATTGGGTTCACCAAATTTTTAACCCTAATTTTTAAGTTTGGATATGACAATCCTCACTTAGGGCATATAGTGTTAAAATATAGAAATGAAAGGGCACAAGGGTGATAATTAGATCTTTATTAGGCTAATAGATGTTAAGCTTAAATATAAGCATGTGTTAAATTCATCAAATTGAGATAGTCTAAATATGGAAAGTATAGCTAAGCTATGTATAGAAATGACATATAAAATAAGGTACTTAGCTAGTTTCAATGCTATCATAGTCTTGGATATGGAATAGATAGGAAGAGTGTTGGAATAAAATTATATAAAAATCATTAGATTATGGATATGACGCTTCTAGAGCTTTAGACACCAACATCATCCTAAGACAGTTACATTAATGTTACTATTTAGGTTTGATGAAAATGTCATGTATGAAATACTTTATGGAAGAAGATGCGACTACCTAAATGCTTCTGAGTTTTTCTTCACTTTCACTCTAGTGCCTTTATATCTAGGTCATGGACTGTTACTCCTCATGAAATAGAAAAACCTAGATTTCCATCTTCATAGTGACCTTAGGTAAAAATGGGCTAGTGGGCACATGGTGTCGAGTTGACTCCAAAGACCCCATTATCAGTGGGCATTGCTTACATAGCCAATACTCTAGAATAGGGCCTCAAACTCATGCAATTATCTCATATGTGTTGGCTTGTGTGTGAACCATGTAATGTGTGTAAAGTAAGTACAATAGTGACCTAGCTTGTAGCTTAGTAAATCAGGCTCTTGGGTTGATCCTTTAGTATTTTAGACCTATAAATGTGTTGTACCTATGATTGGTATGGAAAAATGGAAGGTTTTTT
This sequence comes from Torreya grandis, assembly GCA_037957365.1. Lineage (NCBI taxonomy): Eukaryota > Viridiplantae > Streptophyta > Pinopsida > Cupressales > Taxaceae > Torreya > Torreya grandis. Next base: position 1,844,089 of record JARHVA010001027.1, read on the forward strand.
CAATGCAATGCTCTTTATTAAGAATACTTAATATTGTTCCAATGTTGCTAGGTGTTTTGTAAGTGAGGGATGAATTAGGGTTGATTTTTTATTTATATCAATCCCTTTGGAGTATAACTCACATTATAGCACTTAGGCTAACCATTAGGATATGTTTCATTTGAAAATTATATGACTTTAGGGCACTTGACACATGCATCAAGTCAGGACAATAACATTGATGTTATTGTCTATCTTGGACATTAGTGTCCAAGGAGTAAGAAAGTAGATATAAGAAAATAAATTGTAGAGGTGGAAGATAAGTAAATTATAAATATTTTGGGAAAGAGAGAAGGTTTATGTCATCAATATAAGACTGGTCAGACTAAGATATATAGGCTAAATGGCACAAAGTTAGAGCAGATGGGAGATTTTTAGAAGTGTAAAAATCTATACAATTGAGAGGAACATCCAAGGTTTGAGTTTTCCAAGTGTAAAAGACTAAGGTGATATATAATCATAAAATAGTGTCTACACTTGTGTAATATGTAAGAATTTACTAATAAATTTTTTATTTGTATTTAAATGGTTGACTAGGGTTGCTTTATCTTCCATTTTAAAATGATCTTCTCTAACAATTCAAATATTTTCTAAATGCAAACAAAGATGCCACAACTAATGAATAAAATTAGATATGAAAATTACTAAAATCATAAACCCTATCAGGCTTAAAACCCTAAAACAAGCTAGTAAATTCATGAGAATACTTAGAGGTTAGGTTCACCAAATGCTTGACCTTTGTTGGAAATAAGGATCAATAATGAAAGAGTAAACTAATTAAAGTAAGCAGTAGACTACTCTAAAGAGTAGGGAAATTAATGAATTTTAATTATACATTTATTCTAATAATAAATATTGAATATAAGCATATGTCAAATATAGAAAGTAAAACATTCAATAGTTTGATAGTATAAATATGAAGGAGAAATTGTACTTAGATTATACATCAATGAATAGGAAAATATATGTAACTAAAGTGTATAAATAAATTATATGAAGATTTTATTCTAGTTTTTAGATTTTAAAAATATATTAAAGAGAAATTTTACTTAGCTTATACACTGATATGTAGGAAAATCAAAGTAATGCAAGTGTAAAAATATATTGTATGAAGATTTTGATCTAATCATCAGATTCTAAAAATTAGCATTCTATCAGCACAAGCACTTGTGTCTCCCTATGAACACTTGCATTGATGTTATTATTTATGCTTCAATTCATATGTCCTATATGTAGTATTGAATTTTGAATAAAACTTCCACTGGTTCTTTCTAAGTTTTTTTTTCCATTTAGATTATGTGTTCATATCGCATCCATAGGCTCTAGATATCATAATATAGTCCAAATTGTAAATCCCCTTAATATGTCTTATCACATTTCCAAAAATGTCTTAGTAGGATCATAAATTTGAGCTGACTTCAAGGACCCATTTTTCAGTGAGCATTGTATACATATCCAATACTCTAAAGAGGGCCTCAAATATATGTAGTTATCCCTTATGTGTTGGCCAGTATGTGAACTATGGTGGAGAATGCTATATGCAAATGCATGTAGTGATATAGATTGTAACTTAAAAAATATTTCTCATGCATTGTTATTTGAATGCTTCAAAAATATAATGTTATTTATCCTATGATTGATATAGAAATAGGGAAGAATAGGGTAGTAAAACTCAATTGTACAATTGATTCAATGATCTTGAATAAGTGTTTGCTTGATATTTTCTAGATGAATAATGAGTTGGATTTAACATGTATTTATACTACCTATTTTGGTTTAATCACAAGTAGGGGGATGCTATTTAAATTATGCCTGTAATCATATGTTATAGGGGTTTATAAACACTCATGGACATACATGCATTTCTCCAAACAATTAATTGTCTTACTACAAAGTTTAATTTCATTCACTAAATAAAAAGGATTAAAATTCATAAATAATGCCACTAATGGGATTATTTACATACAATAAAAATGAGGAAATAATACATTACATTATTGGTGTTACACATAACTCTATCCTCATATTTACAACATATAACTAACTTGTAAACTAAGAAAATACTAAACAAGAGAATTCTAGTCTTTTCCCCAAATTCTAGCAGTCCTAAAATTCAATATCATAAGGATCATAAGGATAAGAATGAATGAATCTCCACTTTCCCAACATCCCTTTTATTTCTTCTAATTCTCCATGATCCATTTTAGGAATTTCAAACATGTTACAACCTCACAAGGAATGCAAAAGTTCTCAAAATTAAAAAGTCCACATGTAGTTTGCTCTGATCAAACTTTTTACTAATAAAATAGAAGACAATGAATTTTTTTGAAAATATTGTGACCATTTTAGGTTCTATGTAATTTATTTACACCATATAAATATAGTTCATATTTTTAAGGCTGATGAACTCATTTTAGTCCCTATCAGGTCTCCCAATGGTGTTAGAACCAATTCATCATATTAAGATCCAATCAGGGTTGGGTGTTCCAAGAAACATTGAATGAAAATATTTCCAAGACCATTTCATATATTTCACCTCCAAAAAACACTATCAATTTGAACTCCAATTTTCAAGACATGTTTGGTGATAAAATTCTAAGAAGGGTTGTTGATCAAAACTGAGAACAGTTGCTTACCTATGTGGGCTTTCCTTTACCAATTACTACTATTGTGAATGGACTTAAATTTTAGCCAATCACTTTACCACAGAATTGGCATGCACATAATTATAAATGTTTTACATTTCATTGAGACATAAGTTTCATCAAAGGTCCATTTGGGATATACAGTCTTCATTACTATTGTAATGCAACCCATCGAATGTTGAAGTCTAACATAGACTAAAATATAAATTGGAGCTCGATTACCACTTGGAAATAGGAATGACTTAGATGAAACTAAGACTTGGTTCTAATCAAAACTTATAACCCATATTGTAAATAAAATCTAATCGATAGTTAGTTAGTACAAACTAGTAACAAAAACCAAATTACCAAGCTACCACCAAGCAAGAATCAAACAAATTTGACCAACAACATATTTAGACCATTTCATGACTTATAAATCTGAATACAACTATGAAATTGTAACTTTTAATATTATTTATTTGACCATCCCAAACATTAAGGCAATAAATTAACTTACAATATGAATATGCAAGTACAAGTGTGATTTCACCAATACAAACATGTCAATTAAATGAATAACTTGGAATTAAAATTGAGAAGACTTTATCTAAACACACCAAGAGCCAAAACAAAAAGCAAAAAACAATAAAGAATAAACTCACTCTATTTTTTGTGATGAAATATTGCTCAAGACTGTAAATGCTCCTATATTAGCTAACTAAGGTTCAAAAATGTGAGATCTGGATCTCATGGATGGGATAAGTAGAAAAGTTACTCTTTTGGTCATGAGGCATAGTGACCATGGAATCCCCTTCTAGTATACAAAATATCTTAGATATTTATTCCTTATTTTTATTTGGCATTTCCATCTCCTAATCTCTTCTCATTTCTATTCTATTTCTCTCTTTTTGTAGGATTTAATTCACACCAATATCTATCCTTTATGGGCTTAGACCTACCATCATTCATCATCCTCCATCAAAGGCATAACCATCTCTAAATTAACTCATATATAGGTTGAAACCCACTCTCATCCATCTACCACCACTAAATCCCACTTGGTTTTTTTCAAACCTTGTCCAACCAGTTTTTGGATCCTCAACAACCTCAAATATCCATGTTTGAAATTGATTTATCATGGCTAAAATCTCATATATCATTCCCAATCTCAACATAATTGAATAAACATACACTAGGGCATCCAAATGATATCCCATAACATCAAGAATTTCCTCAATAATAATATTTACCTTCACATCCTTCATTATCCACATTGTTATAGCAAGCAATCTCTCTATCTTAGTTATAACATCTACATCTTCACCACATGTTTGAGTTACCATACACATTAAAAACTCCTTACACTTGGTGATCTCAAGGGACTCACTCTCCATACCTACAGCATCACATACTTGAGTTGATCTCAAACTTAGCTACCCCAATTCATCTATCACCACACTATAATCTTGGTTCATGTCAAACTTTGAATTATCAAAGCCTTCACCTTCACTCTACCCACTCCTTAGGATAATATTAATTTGTTATAGGGATAACTCTCATTCCACACACCATTACAAATGAACATTCAATTACATATATCTTTGAAAAAATGTGTTCCCATGCTCTATCACCCTCTCTTGTATCTATATCAACTTGAAGATACTTATCCATGTATAGAACATAATCACCAACCAGATCTTCATCTCTTATTTCCATATCAATATCTTGGTAAGTTTTTTCACTCTGCCTCTCATACAAATGAGCATGTTGGACTACACCACATTTAGGCATTCTCTTAGCCACTCTCTCTATAGTTAGACCTACACACTACACAAACATAAGGGAAATGAAAGTTACCTCAAACAACTCATCCACCACTCCATCATGATCCAAAGGCATCTTATCCAACTCCTTTTCACTTCTATCAGAATGCTCATGTCTTCCACTCACATCATGGTCTACCAATAGCCCATTCTCCATAACTCTCAAGCTTATTTTCACCTCATCTATACCTATGATGTAATCTTCTTCACATGGTTGAACCTTCACTATCATATCTTTGTGTGCACTTTCTTGTACAACCTCTACATCCAATGCTTCTACCATGGAAATTTGAAACTTTACATGGTTTCTCTCTTTACTCACCTATATCTCTACATAGTTTCAATATTCCTCTACCTACAACTCTCCATGGATGTAATATTCCTGCACATCAATTATTTAACTCATGGAAACAAGCATCATGACTTGGTTGTCCTCAATCATACTATCATAAAAAATAAAATTGGCAAGCTCACTACCATCATGAACCAAGGAAAAATTAGAATTTTCCCACTCATGGGACTTCATAACCACTTGCCCATCATCATATAATGGGTATCCAACTTTTGGTGAATAAAGTATCACCTCCCTATCCACTTTCATGACGATTTTTTATCCTATGGGTTTTTCATATCTCTCATACACATTATTGTTCTGAAAATAAGAACTAGGATCTACATATAAAAGCCTCTCCTTGTTGCCTTCCAAGACAACTTGCTCTTTTATGCACCTATGCATGTCCATGCTACTTATCAAATTAATCTTTGGTTGTTCAAATGACAACTTCCCATCCTTATTTATTCTCTTATAAATATGCTTCTCACCAACACCCTTAATCCTCCTCACATAAATATTCTTCAACCATCTTGGCTATAATTTTGGGTGCATAAATTGAGCCAAAATCTTGAAAACCATATGTTCCCACTCACAAATATTTCACCTAACTTCCCCCTATCTCCTTACTTAGAGATTTTTACAATATGTTATTTCACCTCCACATAACCACTTTGACAAATCCTTCACCCTCATGGGATAAACAATATTCATGTGATCAAAACATATCTCTAGCTCAATTGTCCAAGTCATGAATTGTTCCAATTTTCTTGTCCACAAAACAAATAAACATCATTTAGATATTTACCTCTTTTCTCCACCATAACCTTGGTTGGTTTCTTTCATCTGTTGGTCTCTTTTCCTTCACTTTCTTGGACTCTATCCAAAGTATTTATCTACATTTGTAGGGACAAAAACCTCAACATCAACTATTCCTCATCACCATCACATGAAATTGCAACTTCATCACTTTGTTCATACTGTTTCTATGCAAAATTGCTTTCTACATTCAAAAGAAGAAATAAGAAACTAAAAGAAATGGTCAAGGCTAGAAGTACCTGATAAAGTCGTGCGCACTGAAATCAGACGTTGGAAGATTCTCCTCTTTGGCTGTGGAGGAATGACACCTGCGAAGAAAAGGCTAAAACACGGAAAAATGTTAGTCAAAGATATGGTGGGCTGTCAGGCGAATGCCCGATCCCGGAAGTACGAAGACTTCCTAGAAGGATATCAACCCACTGATAAAAAAGTAGAATATTGGACAAAAGTAGATAATAATGAAAGATAAAATAATAGAAATAAATGACAGAAAATAAAGATGCATACCTGATATGCAGCACTATTCTGCACAGTCGCCGGCATCGGTCTTTGTGGTGCCGGCGTCGGTTAGGGAAGGTGCCGACGTCGGTTGAGGTGCCGTCGTCGGTCGGGGTAGTGACCGGCGTCAGTAGGGGCAGGTTCTGGAAAAGTCTAAACAGGTTCAGGACAGGATCTGAGAGAGTCGGGACAGGGTCTGGGCAAGGTCTGAGAGAGTCGGGACAGGGGCAGGGATGTAAACGAGGGATGCTGGGTCTGAATAGAGTCAGGACAGGGTCTGGGGGTTTTAGTCTGGACAGAGGCAGGGATATAAACGAGAGATGTTGGGTCTGTGGTTTGAAGAATCGGGATGACAGAACTGATAAAGAATAACCAAGGAAGAAATAAAACAAACAGAATAAATACTTACCTGCCAGAAGACGCGATGAAAGCCATAGTTGGAGTTGTCTGTGCAGTGCCGAATTGAATGCAGATTGGTTGATGCCGAGAGTGTTGATGTCGGAGTTCACAGGTTGATGTCAGAATTTGCAGGTTGGTTGAATGATTGCTCGGGTTTCGATTGATCAGCATTTCGAATAGTTGAATAGCGTTCGGGATAGCCTTTCGAATGGTTGGCAGACACTGATGAAGGCGGGGGACGGTTCCAGAGATGGTTTGTCAACCGTTTCGGGAAACTAAATGATAACTGGTAATGGATAATGGCAAGGTGACCAACGTCGGTAGGATTGCCGACGTCGGCCGATAGGTGACCGACGTCGGCGACATCGGCCGGGTAAAGACCGTCGTCGGCAGATGCATAATGGGGATAGAGTCTAGCTTTAGCTCTGTGCTCATTTTTACATGCTGCCAGGGTCAAGGTTGGTGGAACAAGTGATCGACAAGGGTTAAATAGGCAAAGAAGAATAAGACAGGGAATGACCAGGGGAGTCGACACAATTTTGGTGTCTACATTTGCCCCTTTTTGTCTTGTTGGTTGTTTTGGATGAACTGCAAGACAAAAACAGGAGGGATTGCCCCAAGTGAGGGATAAGGTTGATTTCGTCTTGTTGGTTGTTCTGGATGAACTGCAAGATAAAAATAGGAAGCAAAATGCCCCGAGTAAGGATAAGGTATTCCCCCTCAAAGCAGGAGGCGAGGGAAGGGAACCGGGAATCGGGTGCTGATTTGACAAAGAGCGGATGAAAAGGGGTGAGGGTGAACACTGCAAAAGTTGTGATTGCACGCATACCACTGCACGAGAAGGTCAGGCCAAAGTGTCGCAGGTCAAGGGTCGAGGAGTGCCAAAATTGAAGTAACCGGGCCCCAGCATTTAGTCGTCTGCTGATCGGGTCACTCAATCTAAGCTGAAGCTCTAAATGGGTCGTCGCGTTCCAGGAATCCCAGGCTCAGGAAGTGCTCCTAGAAACACAAAAAAGTCACAAGTAGTGTGGATCAACCGGCTTACGATCCTATACTTGTGAGGGTCCAAAAAGGTCTGCGCATAATTCTGCTAACCAGTCATGAGGTAGCATACATGCAAAAACAACCAAGGCAACAATGTCTTGGAAGTGGTCGAGGTCGGAGGAGATAGGCATGATCTCCAATGGTTGGTGGTCGAGGGATGGATGAATGGATGAAAGGATGCGGCCGAGCTAACCCTAGAAGACCCCATGTCAACTGAGTGCTGCCTACATAGCCCTGGTGATAGGGCCTCAGGCCGATGTAGTTCTCCCTAGAAGGGAGGGAGGGTCAAAGGGATGGAAATGGGTCGTGGTGAAGGGCAAGGTTATGGTTAAAAGAAGGCAAGAAGGTTTGTCCATCAGAGAGATGAACAAACGAGAATGGTCGAGCTAACCCCAGAAGACGGTCGTGTCATCTGAGTGCTGCCTACATAGCCCCTGTGGAAGGGCCTCAGACCAATGTAGTTCAGACAAAGGGTCCGAGTGGTAGACAGGTGGTTAAAATAGTGGATAGATTGGTCATGGTTATGATGAAATGATGAGAAAAAAAGATGTTGCAGCCTTTTCCAAATGGTGGATTCTGCAACATTGGTTGATGGGTTTTTCATCCCTAGCAATATTCCATATTCGTGATGGATGTATGCTAAAAATGAATTGAGGTCTATTTATGCTTCAGCAAGTATTGGTTTATGCTGGACATAAATTGTGGCGGGTCGATAGTTTCCATGTGTATTGGTGTCCATAGAAACTAGGGTGAATAGGCAATGGGAGTGGTTTAAAGAGAGAGTTGAGCTGAGTCGATTGACAAGTGATGAGGGTGAATGTGACCAAAGTGTAGAGAAAAGAGATGGAAGGTGAATCGCTCTTTCATTGACAAGGACCAAAAAGATAGCATAGATATGGGTTATGAGAACCAAGAGCCCCATTCATGCGTGACGTCGTTGACCATAGTTATGTTAGAGCGGTAATCGAATCACTTAGACATTAAAGTGAGCTCGAAGTCCCTTGAGCAGGTAATAGGAGGAAGAAAGAGGGTAACCCATTTTAAGAGCAGAGATAACTTTGCCCCTTTTTATAGGAGACCCTGAGACAACTATAAGTCAAGTCCATGACTCTTTTTTTTTTTTTTTTTTTTTTTTTTTTTTTTTTTTTTTTTGGCGCAGACTGATCAATGCGGGAAGCCTGCATAGAGATGTCATTTGCTTGGTGGTCAGGTTGTGAAGCTGATCAATGTGGGAAGCTTCTAAAATAATGTTGTTTATTGCCAGATTAGTCATAGCCATCCTTCGAGGGAGTGGTCTAGATTTTTGTTTAATATAAAGGCTTTTGAATAGCTGTCCTTCGAGGGAGCAGTCTATTTATTATAGCAATGATAGTACAGCTGTCCTTCGAGGGAGCAGTCTATTTTTTTTTTATTTTGATATTGATATAGTGACCATGGATATGTTTTGACATCTTGATTTGTTTTTATAGAAATGTGAGTCATGGACAAGATTATAGAAGGTCAAGGGCTCCCTTTTATTAGGACAAAGCATCCATACATCATAAAAGGGTTATAGGAATTGTTAAGAGGAATAGGGTTGAAAGGAAGTAGGATTAAAGAGGATGAGGATTGCTCAAGGGATGAGCTCAAGTTAAGTGTCAAGTGGATGAATACTCGACTAGCAGTAGAACGGTCGCAGATGCAACGCATTAAGAGGCTCAGGTTCTGGGCGTCCATCAAGAGAAGACAGACGGTAAGTCCCTGATCCATACTTGTGCGTGATAATAAAAGGTCTGAGCCAATTAGGAGCAAACTTGCCTCGTTTACTTCGCTCCATATTGGTCACGTGTTGATTCTCTTTGAGGACGAGGTCTCCGATGTTGAAATCTCATTCTCGCAGATTTTTGTCATAGGCGTGCTTGATGCGATGTTGATAGACATGGAGATGATTAAGGGCAGCAAGACGGCGTTCGTCAAGTAACTCAAGTTGAGCTAAGCAATCTTGATGAAATTCATCGTTGGAAAGGATATCATGTAGAGAAATGCAGAGAGACGGGATCTGTACTTCAAGAGGTAAAACAGCCTCTATTCCGTACATGAGAGAAAAAGGGGTAGCACTCGTAGAGGTTCGGATGCTAGTGCGGTAAGCCCACAAAGCGAAGGGAATGTGAATGTGCCAATCCCTGCCTGTGTCACTGACCACTTTCATGAGAATTTTGGTGAGAATTTTGTTGGAAGCCTCAGCCTGCCCATTTGCTTGTGGGTAGTAAGGCGAAGAGAAACTGAGTTTGATGCCGAAGGAGTCACATAGCTTTTGGATAGTTTTGTTTTTGAAGGACTTGCCGTTATCAGTGATAATTTTATGAGGGACACCGAAACGACAGATGATGTGGGTGTTGATGAAGTCGACAATCTTGTCAGCTTTTGTGGAGACGAGAGGAATGGCTTCCACCCACTTGGTGAAATATTCAGTGGCTGTGATGATGGATTGATGACGAAGAGACGAATGAGGGTTAATCTCACCGATGAGATCTAAACCCCACTGAGAAAAAGGCCAGAAATCCTGAGCAATTTGTAAGGCGTGACTGGGGAGATGAAGCAAGTTAGAGTGCTGCTGACACTTGATGCAACGCTGAACATAATCGCTACAGTCTTGATGAAGGGTAGGCCAATAATAGCCCAAACGAAGGATGCGCTTGGCAATCAAATTTCCACTGAAATGTCTGCCACAAATCCCGTCGTGGACTTGTTGAATGGCATGAGATGCTTCAGTGGAGGTGAGACAACGAAAAAGGAGGCCGTCGAAGCCTCGCTTATAGAGAAGACCCCCTAGCATGGTATAGCGAGCAGTACGCTTGATAAAAGCTCGTCGTGCATTACTAGAGAGGTTGAGAGGAATGATAGAGAGAGATAAGAAGTCCACAAGTTGCTTATACCAAGCATCTTGTGGGCTTGGGTCTATAGTGTTGACATGATGAATGTGAGGAGAGATATATGAAGGCAATGGCACACGACGCACTGTGACAAAAAGTCTGGATGCAGATGAGGAAGATGGGATATGTGAAGCGAGAGAAGCCATAGTGTCAGCAAACTTGTTCGTGGATCGAGGAACAGTCTACAGGAGGAAATGATCGAAAGATGCAAGGAGAATGTCAGCACAGTTTTTGTACCTTTGCAAAATTTCATTTTTACAGAGGTATGAACCATTGCCCTGATTGACGATGAGCTGCGAGTCGCCGAAGATGTTGATGGACTTGATGCTGAGAGAGAGGGCGGTCTGAAGTCCCAAAATTAAGGCCTCGTATTCGGCCATATTATTGGTACAATCAAAGCCGAGTTTAAAAGACAAAGGCATGGGCTCCCCTTCGAGTGGGATGAGAATGACCCCAGCACCTCCACCTAGTTGACATTTGGATCCGTCAAAGAACATAGTCATCTGATAGGTGGTGTCGTCAGAGGAAAGCGTAGCGATAGACTCGTCAGGGAATTCACACTATGAAGGTTGATTGTCAGGAAGAGGGGCATCTGCTAGTTGATCAGCGATGGTTTGCCCTTTGATAGATTTCTGCTGGATGAATTTGAGATCGAACTCAGCAAGCAGCATGAGCCACTGAGCCATACGTTGATTCTGATATGGCTTGGAGTGCATATACTTGAGAGGGTCGGTGTGGGTGATGACAAAGGTTTTGTGACTGAGAAGATAGTGGCAAAGCTTAGTAGCAGCAAAGACTAACGCCAAACAGAGTTTCTCGATATGGGTATACTGAGTTTCATAGTCGACCAGTGTTCAAATGATATAATAAATGGCTTGCTCACGGTGATGCTCGTCTTGGTGTGCGATCATGGCACCTAACGAATGGTGAGTAGCTGAGATATAAAGGTAGAAGGGTTGGTCATCTTTAGGTGGAATGAGAACTGGTGGAGAGACCAGATAGCATTTTAAGGCTTCAAAAGCCTCTTGACAGTCCTTATCCCATGTAAAAATGATGTCCTTCTTAAGGAGATGATGAAAAGGTTGGCAGCGGTCAGAAAGCTACGAGATGAAGCGACGAATGGACTGGAGCTTGCCTTGCAAACTGTGAAGCTGCTTGAGATTGGTCGGGGGAGGCATTTCGAGGATAGCGCGAATCTTGGCGGGATCTATCTCGATGCCACGGAAGGAAACGATGAAGCCAAGAAGCTTGCCAGAGAGGACCCCAAAGACACATTTCTTGGGGTTAAGACGGACATTGTACTGAAGAAGATGAGAAAAGATGATTTTGAGAATGGTCAGATGGTCACGGCGAAATTTGGACTTGCCGAGAAGGTCATCCACATAGTCCTCCATGATTTTTTGGAGGAGATCGTGGAAAATGTAGGTCATGGCACGCTGATAAGTGGCACCTGCGTTCTTCAAGCCGAAAGGCATGACTCGATAGCAAAAAGTCCCCCATGGGGTGATGAAAGTAGTCTTGTGCTGATCTTCCGGAGCAATTAGGATTTGATTGTATCCTGAAAACCCGTCCATAAGAGATAGCATCTCATGGCCGGCCGTAAGATCAACGAGCTGGTCGATGTTAGGAAGAGGAAAGTCGTCTTTAGGACAGGCTAGATTAAGGTCATGATAGTCTGTGCAGATCCGAATCCCCCCAGTTGCCTTGGTGATTGGGACGATGTTAGAGACCCACTGTGGATAATCAATGGGCTGGATGAAGGAGACAGAAAGGAGACGCTAAAGCTCTTCCTTGACAAGGAGGGCAATGCGAGGATGCATCTTTCGAAGCTTTTGCCTAACAGGCTTAGCCTCTAGTTTGGTGACAATGTTATGGGTAACGATGGTGGGGTCGATGCCAGGCATATCACTGTAAGTCCAGGCAAAGGCCTTGCTATGGTCGGAGAGGAACTGGGTATAGTCAAGCTGCTCCTGAGCATCTAAAGATTGGCCGATCTTTAAGACATGAGGAACATCAGAAGAAGGAAGGTTGATGTCAATGGTGGATTCATTTAACATAACTTGGGTCTCAGAAGGGAGGGAGCGCTGGATGAAAGAATCATCAGCGCCCATGTAGGAAAGAATGGCGTCATCGTCAACGCAGTGAACAGTGTGAATGATTGCCGACTCATCTTCGATCATGGTGGGAAAAATGAGAGGGAGGGACTTGGATACCCCATTGAGCTGATAAGTCAAGGGGTCCAGGCGGATGGTGTTTATGGAAAAAAAAACTAGGAGGAATGGAAACCACTGACTCCGTAGGTGAAGGTAGCGAAATAGGTGAGTGTGGAGGAGATTGGTCAAGGATTGGTTTAGGATAAAGGTCTACAGGGTCTTGAGTGGGGTCGTGATATCCCAGACCATACCGTTTCTTGGCGTCGTCATCATTGAGCGGTTGGATAGGCTGATGGGAGCCCTGCTCATAGCGTCCGAAACCAAAACCCTTCCATGCACACCTGTAAAGGTAAGTATGTGCAAAGGCGGGGTTGCCAAGAAATGAAAAATCTGATGTGAAAGGTTGGGGTGAAGAAAGAGGATTACCATCAGTAGGAGCTTGATTAAGCCCTCCATAGACGAGGTTGGTGCGGAGGTGAGGGGGACCATAAGGTATGATCATCCCGATCCGATGGTCGTAGCTGGGGCTGTGATGAAGGCGTCCATACTCTTGTGGAGTTTGGAACATGTCTAAAGCCAGCAAGTGATACTCTCCCAATGAAAGTCTTTGGAAGACGTCTTCCATGGGGTCTGTGGTTGTCGCTTGAAGGGGAGGTGTAAGGGCGACCGCCTGTTTCGAACTGGTCGAAGCTTCCGTGGATGGAGGCGGTGCCGGGGTTGATGGCTTGATAGGAATGAGGACATCGTTTGGATGGTAGGTGGTATTGCATGTTTTGAAAGGCGAAGGGTCAGCGGGAATGGTGTGGACTTGTCCATCATGCTCAAACTTCACACAACGGTGCAGGGTGGAGGGGACACAGGCCATGGCGCGGATCCAGGGTCGGCCCAGTAAGATGTTGTATTGGAACTCTCCTTCGATGATGTAGAAGAGCTCCAGGACTGTGCGTGGACCAACGCGGATATGAAGGATGACTGTGCCAATGGTCGTGGCAGTAGTGTCATTAAAAGAGCACAAGATCACGTCAGTTTTGGAGACACAATTCTTGGGAAGAGCCAACTGATCAAAGGCATGGGTGGAGATGATGTTGATGCTAGCGCCCCCGTCGATCATAACGCGTTTAATGTGTGTCTGATCGATATAGGCAGTGATGAAGAGGGCGGCATCTTGATCTTCCGTGTTGGATGTGGGAATCTCAGAATCGCTGAATGTGATGGAGGCAACAGGGGCTAAGGAGTGGACAAGGGCAGCAAGTGGCTGGGGATCCTCGGGTTGGACCTCCGCTGCCTGCAGGGCTTGGATGAGGGCCTAACGATGTTGGGGCGAGGTTTGGATGAGATCGTAGAGGGACATCTTCATAGGCGTCTGGTGAAGCTGTTTCAACATGGAGTCGTGGATTGGTCCAGAAGAGGAAGAAGAAGAAGAAGAGGGTTGAGGCGCGCCAAGGATAGAAATCTTAGGCTTAGGCGGTTGAGGTGGATTGACAAAAGGGTAGGTCCAAGGAATGGTGGCTTTTTCTTTCGCCTTATCCTTTTGTGACCTAGTGGTGATGTGAATGGCATTGATTTCAAAGATGGGAGGTGAAGGTGATGAAGGGGTTGTAACAGGTTGATGAGATGTGGATGGGTTTGAAGAGGTTGAAGGGTTATGAGAAGGAGTCGAGGGGCGGTTGAAAGTGTCCTCAAAGAGAAGAGTGTCTTTCTCCAGATAACGGTGAATGACAGCCCTGAGGGCACAGCAAGTCTCGGTGTCATGTCCTGGTGTACGATGATATAAACAAATCTTCGTGTCGTTGAACCAGGAAGGTTTAGACCTGAGAGGTTGAAAGGGCTTGATGGGTGGAAGAGTTATGCTAGAGGTTTGCAAAAGTCGTTGCAAGATCAAAGAGTATGAGCCCACTAAAGGGTCCATGCTCATCGATGTATGCGATGTCGATGACTTTTGCTTGGGCAAAATGGGAGGGGGTTTTCGTACCACCTTCTGGGTTGATGGTGCGATGACAGGTGGAGACGGTACACTCTTCATGAGAGGTATCACCCTTTTGGGAGAGGGTAGGCTAGTGGTAGGTAAAGGAAGCAAAGGAGGCAACCGGTTTTGGTTAGAGGTTGAAGTGGGAAGGACTCTGGTTAAGGTTGAAGGATGCGGGCCCAAAATGGAGGGCAATGGTGACGGAAGAGGAGGCGTTCGCCTCTGTGGTTTGGCAGTCTTTTGTGATTTAGGTTGAAGACTACTATTAGTTGAAGTCTGGGTTAAGTCCACCTTCACTTGTGGATGAGTGAGGTTAGAGACGGGGCGAACGCCAAGTGATTTGATAGGTTTAGGCAGAGTAGATGAGGGTTTTGGTTTTGATGAAGTTGATGAAGATGTAGACGGTTTAGAAGTGGAGATCTGATTTTTGTTGATAGTCTTAGGAGGTTCTGCCATGGGAGGATTAGCAGCATGAGATGAGAGGGCCCGGGTTTGTTGAAGAGCTATGAGACGGTCCCACAATCCCTGATGTTCCACTTTCCTATAAGGGAGAAGTTCGAGTCTCTCCACTAGTCAGGAAAATGGCTGAGAAGATGCGGGATGAGGTTTAGGCTCTTGAGAAGATGCTGATGGTTGTGGGACTGAAGGTGAGATGGATGTAGTAGTCTCGGGCCCAAAGCATGGTGAAGTTGTGATAGGTTCATGTTTGGTTGGAGATGAAGGAGAAATAGGTTCTTCCCTGGGTGGAGAAGAAACTAGAGAATGAGGCTCCTCAAGCGGGTAAAGGGTAGGGATGATAGTGCCCTCCACTTGTGGTCGAGGAGTAGGAAAGGTTGGGTCCTCCATGGGCAGCAAGAAGGAAGATGGTGAAACTGGCGGTGCTGGTAAGGTCGAGGCGTCCTCCAAAATGAGAGAAGTTGAGGGAGAACTAGCCGGAGAAAGAGGTTCGTCCACATGTGATGGACTGATGGATGAACTCACCTCTTGGGGTTGGTTAGAAATGAGGGGCGAGACCATATTGACTGTTCGAATATTATGTTCATGGGTATTGTCAGTCAAGGTCTGGACGTTGTTTTGGGTTGGTGGATGATTAGGAAATGGTTGTTTGAAGATATCGATACCCTGATTAGGAGGGGCATTAGGATTGTCGAGGATGAGGTCACCCTTTTCCAACATGTCTTGGACTATGTTTTTAAGGGTTTTATAGTTGCCCGTGTCATGACCTTTAACACGGTGGTAGTGGCAGAAGTCATTCTCCCTATACCACGTAGGGATGGCGCGTGAGGGATCAAATTGTGGTGGAGGTCGGATCTGAGGGAGATTGATGGCCCCTTGTTTGACGAGTTTTTCCAGCACAGACGCGTATGATTCTCCAAGTGGAGTAAACTGTCACTGTATGTATCTCTGCTAAAATTGGCGAGTGGCGCTCATGGACGTGGATGGTTCAGGTTGATTAGTTGAAGGCAAAGAAGAGGAAGATCTAACAACCACAGCATTTGCTGAAGCTTTAGATTTAGGATTGGACGAGGAGGGCTTAGAAGAAGGGTCATTGGTTTTGGAGTTGGGATTCTTACTCCACAACTTGACTTTATTCTCCTCAATGGCACGTAACTCAAGTTTACGAGCCATCGTGAAGGCTTCGTCAAAAGTGCGGAAGGTTTGAACCCTCAAGGTAGAAGAAATATGTTTAGCGCAGGCTTGAGAGAAAAGTTCAATAAGCTCAGGCTGAGGTAAGGAAAATGAAAGTTGATTGATAAGGCTCCTCCACCGAGCGACGAAATCAGCAATAGATTCATCCTCGAACTGGCGAATAGAATAGAGGTCTGTGATAGAGACCTTCTTGGTGATATTGATGGAGAAATGATCGAGGAAGAGCTGGGCCAGTTGAGTGAACGTGAGGATGGAATGGCTGGGAAGAGAGCTGTACCAGTCAAGTGCAGCACCCGAGAGAGACATGGGAAACGTGCGTAAGAGCAACACATCGTCATGGGTGATAAGGTAACAGGCATGTCTGAATGCCCGTAAATGTTGTTGTGGGTCTTCCTTGCTCTGGAAACGAGAAAACTTAGGAAGTTCCCACTGGCTGGGATATGGTCTGATGGGGACAGAAGGATGGATGGGCTCATTGTAGATTTGTTCGTATGAGAGAGTGTTGCGTGAGCCGGTAATGGAGGTCTCTAGGTTGGACATTTTATCCATCAGCATTTTGATAATATCTACTGATGGATTGGCGGGTGGAGCACCTCCTAGATTGTAAGGCGCTTGAAAGAGGCTGGAAGAGGTATGCGACGTAGTCGGTTGTACCAATAAGGGCACAACGTACAGATGACTAGTCGTAGGGACAGAAGAAGTGACTAAGGATGGTTGGATGGAAGGCATGGCTAGGTTTGATGTTGTCATGGGAGGTTGGTTAGAGGTAACATGGGCTAATGGATGGGTAGCCACCCTAGTGTTGATAGGAGTAAGGGTGGGCGGAATAGAGATGACCAGGTTTTGAAAGGGGGTAGAAAGTGGTTGAGTGGAATGAGATTGTTTGGGGGCCGAAACCCCGGTGAAAGTGGGCCCAACGATGGAAGGAGAGGCCACACTTGGATGGTTGGTGAAAGGTTGGTCATTGGTTGAGGCAACAGCCTGGGTGTCTAAGGGTTGGACTACAGATGTCGTTGATATGGCCGCAGTCTCGAGGAAAGAGGTCGGCATTCCATAAATTGGATTGCCCAAGGAGTCTCGCGTTTGGCTATTCACGAGATAGTGTTGCAAGGCTTTGGTATTGAGGTCCAAGAATCATGCAAAGTCTTGGTCCCCTTCTGGAATAATAGGTGTTTGGGTCGGAGATGGTCTGGTAGGAGTTCTTTCAGTTTCCAAGTTGAACTCCATTATAGGGTTGGTTGTAGGCGGGGTAGATGGAAGAGGATGATGCCTCGCGTGATCGACTAGAGCCTTGGCTTGGCTACGAGTCAGAACCATTCAAGGCAAAGAAGAACGTCCTCACAAGCTCAAACAAGCAGATAAGAACCAAAAAGATGAAGACACAAGCAGATCCTAAAACCCTAGAAGTAAATTATTAGGATTATAGTGGCTTATGCCTTAGAATGTGTGTAGAGGAAGATTGGCTTTGTGAGTCGGGTCCTAGAAGAAGCAGTCTATGGATGGTTTTGGGTTTTGTTATGGTGCTCAAGAAATCTGTGTTAGCTTCCGTACAGGCCTGGTGCTAAGGAGCAAGCTCCCCTCACTTCACGATTCCAGTGGTTAGCTGGTTTCGCTTAGCCAAAATATACTTCCACTAGAGTTTATCCTCCGCCAGAGAACGGAGTGGGCTTCCCCCTTGGTGATGAAATCCAAATAGGGTCACCGGGACGGGTAAGGTATCCACTGGGGGATGAAATCCCAGTCGGGCCTTGTCTCAGGTAAGTTTTATGTTTGTTTTGTGCAGGTGGTTTGGTCGTGTAACATCAAGTGATCTAGATTAATTCAATATGCGGTTTAAGTTACTATGTGTGGTCTAAAAGATGCAGGCAATCAGAAATGAATGCAAAGTGTTTTAATGCCCAAGTCGAAATGTTTGTTCGTATGAAGACGAATGGAGAAAGAGTCGAAGAATATGAGTTTTAACTAGTCTAGAAGTGTAAGAAAGAAAGAAATGTTCGTTTTAGTCCTGCTTATGATGTCGTTTAAGAAGAGACGAAAGGAGGCGAAAAGGAAGAAACCTAATGCACCTAAATGAACGAAAGAAAGAAAGAACCCAAGGAGGACCTAGGATCCCACCGGGCGTGCCAGAATGTTTCTATGCAAAATTGCTTTCTACATTCAAAAGAAGAAATAAGAAACTAAAAGAAATGGTCAAGGCTAGAAGTACCTGATAAAGTCGTGCGCACCGAAATTAGACGTTGGAAGATTCTCCTCTTTGGCTGTGGAGGAATGACACCTGCGAAGAAAAGGCTAAAACACGGAAAAACGTTAGTCAAAGATATGGTGGGCTGTCAGGCGAACGCCCGATCCCGGAAGTACGAAGACTTCCTAGAAGGATATCAACCCACTGATAAAAAAGCAGAATATTGGACGAAAGTAGATAATAATGAAAGATAAAATAACAGAAATAAATGATAGAAAATAAAGATGCGTACCTGATATGTATCACTATTCTGCACAGTCGCCGGTGTCGGTCTCTGTGGTGCCGGCGTCGGTTAGGGAAGGTGCCGACGTCGGTTGAGGTGCCGTCGTCGGTCGGGGTAGTGACCGGCGTCGGTAGGGGTAGGTTCTGAAAAAGTTTGAACAGGTTCGAGACAGGATCTGAGAGAGTCGGGACAGGGTCTGGGCAAGGTCTGAGAGAGTCGAGACAGGGGCAGGGATGTAAACGAGGGATGCTGGGTCTGAACAGAGTCGGGACAGGGTCTGGGGGTTTTAGTCTAGACAGAGGCAGGGATATAAACGAGAGATGCTGGGTCTGTGGTTTGAAGAATCGGGATGACAGAACTGATAAAGAATAACCAAGGAAGAAATAAAACAAACAGAATAAATACTTACCTGCCAGAAGACGCGATGAAAGCCATAGTTGGAGTTGTCTGTGCAGTGCCGGATTGAATGCAGATTGGTTGATGCCGAGAGTGTTGATGTCGGAGTTCACAGGTTGATGTCAGAATTTGCAGGTTGGTTGAATGATTGCTCGGGTTTTGATTGATCAGCGTTTCGAATGGTTGAATAGCGTTCGGGATAGCCTTTCGAATGGTTGGCGGATGCTGATGAAGGCGGGGGACGGTTCCAGAGACGGTTCGTCAACCGTTTCGGGAAACCGAATGATAACTTGTAACAGATAATGGCAAGGTGACCGACGTCGGCAGGATTGTCGACGTCGGCCGATAGGTGACCGACGTCGGCGACATCGGCCGGGTAAAGACCGTCGTCGGCAGATGCATAATGGGGATAGAGTCTAGCTTTAGCTCTGTGCTCATTTTTACATGCTGCCAGGGTCAAGGTTGGTGGAACAAGTGATCGACAAGGGTTAAATAGGCGAAGAAGAATAAGACGGGGAATGACCAGGGGAGTCGACACGATTTCGGTGTCTACACATACATATCCAATTTTGCATGGAACACTTTTATCATCTCTATTAACTTACATATCTCTAATACCCTTGTCTTTTGTGTCATATCTCACTATGAATCACCATATTCCTCTTTCATAACCTATAATGGAATCAAAATTAATCCTCCCAAAACCCTCTCACACTTTTGTATGACTTCACACACCTATAGACACCTGTGAAAGTTTCTCAACAACTTTGTGATAGTAAAAAACCAAAATAGGTTGAATCTTTTGCCCACTGAGTGTGGGTCCACAATCATTTTATTATCACCAAAAATAAAGTACATATAAAGGGTGTCTTTACTCCATTAACCCTTTTACAAAGATAAATCAATATTTAAAAGGTTTTACTCATGACTAGTAAAACCAACTAATCTTATAACCAACTATTTATAGGAATTCAACCCATAAGGTAGTTCTAGATTAATTAACTCAAAAAACATATAAAACTACCTAAACAAAAAACTAAGTAAATTTATTTATGGGAGTGTCTTAATTAAAAGATGCATGCCCCATTTACAAGTATTAATTTATTCTAACCTACCAAAATTCCTAAGCTAATGTTAAGACTTTGGATAAGTCCTAACAAAATTGATTTGTCTTTGTAAAAGGGTTAATGGAGTAAAGGTACCCTTTCTATGTACTTGATTTTTGGTGATTAATAAAATGCTTGTGGACCTACACTTAGTGGGCAAAAGATTCAACATATTTTAGTTTTTTACTATCTGTGGTATCAACACATGGTTTTGGAAAGCACAGTGAATATGGGAAGCTTGATGAATTTGGGAGAAGGAAAGGTGAAAAGATAATTCACGTGGAATTGAAAGTCTCATGTGAAATCAAATTCTAGAGTATAAGGTATTCTCTTTGAAATAAACTTTGGAGTGGCCTAATATTGAAAATTTGAATAATTATTAAATTATTTAATTTTTCAAATGCTTTTTTGCATTGGTTAATGTCAGTTTCAAATAAATAAGATTGTATATTGGTCTTGTATAGCCATATAATTGATCAAGTCTGTCATACTCCCTATATTTCTTTCAAAACTCCTTTCTTAGAATTCTAGATTGAATTTTGAAGCTATAAATGATTCAAAATTGTTTTTTAAAACTCCAAAAATTGTCCAAAAGCCATTTGTACAACCTTTTTCCTTTGGATATTCCTATGACTGGTTAAAATGGCTTTCATTTATTTTTAACATCCATTTGCTTAGTATATAATATCTCTTTGAGTTCTTGGAGATCATTCATCAATTTTGAAACATACCAAAATTTTATCAAGTTGTAAATTATAGTATTACGGCCCAAATTTGTAGAAGTATGGCCTTCCAATGTCTTGTATCATCAAAAATGAGTTTTACTCAACCAAATTTGCTTATGTCAATCTCAATCACTATCAAATAAATAAATATTTAATCTTGTAAGGTTTTATATATCCCAAGTGGAGTGTCAGAGGTTTTCTAACTTTCTCAAATCAGCCATGGTGTTGAAATCCTCAGTATGGCATTGGAACATTATAGGCAAATAAAAATTTTCATTTTGCAAAGTTGGATATAGTTTTGATATATTTAGGGTTTGGTGGGGCCTACTTAAAGGTTGAAAGAATTGATGTTTCAATTTGGTCAAAAATTTTCATGGGATTTTTTAATTTTACTCACCCAAGTAAATTTTTTTTCATTACCATAGAGCTAAAAATCAAGTTTATATAGAAAATTATATCTTTATAAACTTTTAAATGTTCATAGAGCAATTAGAAGGACTTATTTTGGATAAAACTTTGTAACAAGGAGGTCAAGGGTTCAAATCTTCCTTTTTGGAAGAATTTTCTTTATGAATATTCTTTCTTGAAAAGGAATATTCCCTTTTTGGAATCTTTTAATTTACTTTTCAAGTTGTAAAAAGTATATTTGATTGTAAAAACATGCATACTTGTTGAAAATTTGCATGTGAAGTTGTTATATTTTGCTATCATATATGTTGGTGAAATAAGGGTGTACTTGGTGGAATAAGGTTGTATTTTGGTGAAATAAGGGTGTATTTTTGTTTTTTTGGTGTGGTTAAGTGCAAACCCATCAAAATATCCTATTTTTGCTCTACATGGAGGTTAAGTGCAAACCCTGTAGAAGAAAGTGTTTTGTGTAATGTGTTATCTATGAAGTGTGGTGTATGTGGTGTTATTTGCATTCTCTTTTTCATTAAGTCACAATCACTTTTTTCTTGTCACACTTGAATTTTGTTCAAGATGCCAAAGATTCAGAATTTGCTTTTAGATGGTGATAGATTAATGATTTCTAATTATTTCGATTGGAAAAATTTGATGGAAGCTTCATTAGTTTTTAATGAATTATGGGATATTGTTAAGAATGAAAATCCCACATTGCCAACAGAAAAGGCTAAAATTGATGTATTCAATTTTCATTATTTTAAGGTCTTATCACTAATCAAATGTTGTTGTACTCATGATACTTATATTCATATTAAAAATTATCCTCATAGTTACACTACATGGAAAACATTGTTTGATTTGTATGATAAGAAACCTAAACATAAGAAGATAGACATTCATATGCAATTGTTTACTTTGTCATTAGAAGATGATGTGGGCATGGGGGAATACATGCCTAAGTTGAATAACATTGTTACTGAGTACACTAAGTCTAGGTTTGTAAAATTAGATGATGATTTCATAGTCTTTTTTATATTGAAAGGAATACATGGGTCATATAGGAACTTTGTATAAATGTTGCATGTCTCTGACAAGATCATAGACATCACTTTTGACAAGTTGGATGAGTTGTTCATCCAACATGACCTCTCTCTACCCAACAAATCTATGAAAAATGAGGAATCCCATGTTATAGATTCTAAGCCTAGTTCATCATCATCTGGGCATCAAAACAATAGAGGAAATAGTTATACAGGAGGTCAAGGTTATAGAGGAGGTAGATATCAAAAGAAAGGTAGAGGTTATTCAAATCAACAACAATCTAGCCATTCTCATTCAAATGAGACAAGTGATAGAGGACATGGTCAAACTCTTATAGGGGTAGAGGTAGAGGTAGATCAGACATTCAATGTCATAGATGTGGAAAATTTGGTCACATTGCCTCTTAGTGTAGGATTCTTTTTGACAAAATTTAGAGGCCACAAAAAAGTGACTACATTTTGTTAGCTCCTAGTCACATCACTATCGCTCGACCTCACATGCCTTGGGAGTAAGATCAAGAAGGGGAGTGCAAGTTGAAGGTGAGGAGCCATGAAGATATGTTGTTGGAGCTGGGGAAGGCTCAGCACCTTGAAATAACTGAATGGGGACAATGACTGGAAGAAGATTGACAAAGGGGATAGTTAGTTCCCTGTTGCTTTTGGCTCTACTTGAACTAAGGTGAGAGGACCTATAGGTGGAGGTAGCTAGTTTTGGTGAAGTTATTTTAAACCCTCAACATTCATGGTTATTTGCAATTAGGTGAGAGGTAATATGACAAAAGCATAACCAGACACAAACAATCCACCTTAGAAGGGTTGTCACACAAAATACATGAATGCTTAAGTCATATAAAAGCTACTTAAGATAGATGGGGAAATGGATATAATATTTGATGTAGAGATTTTTGTTGAATTAAAATGGGTGAGGAATATATTTCTAGGATTTTGAGCATATAAAATGAATAAACTTTAGGTGAACAATGTATAGTGCATTCGTCAGGCAAGCATCACTTATGGTATGCTAGTTATATATTATATGTGGGGTAGAACGTGGTAGGAAAATGTTTACAAGAAAAGTTAGATGAAGATATGTAGAGGGATAATAACTAAATATGGAGGGTTTCATATAATCATCATATCTCCATTATCAACAAATGTTTGCTTAATTCTAAAAATAGTCAGGAAGAAACTATGCACAAATGGTCCTTGAAAGATTACAAGAAACACTACAGGTTACCTTTAAAAAATTATTTCTTGTTGCATCCATGAGCCTAGGACTACCCTTAAAATTTTTATCAATGCTTCATTCCCCAAAATTTAAAATAGAAAGTATTTTATGTTCTGGTTACACCTTCCAAATGACTACCATAAAGAAACATACACCAGACAACCAATCTATTTAGCTTGTGAAAATAAACACTGCATTTGAACAACAAGACATAATATAAACCATGAACATATTTTATTCATTTTATATGAAAATATTTATCACAACACATTTATTTAAAATTAGATATCAAAAGAACTATGCATAAATGACTTTGTAACAAGGGAACATCATAGATGATCTCAAAGCTTGCCAATGATTTTACAAATGAAATCGATTTGGCACCAGGGCACTACACAGGGATGACTCTCTAAGCTATCTCTTTTACTCTCAATTTTAGCCAACTTTTATAAAGGGACATACCCCCTTTACTTATATAATTCCATAACCATACTTGGCATATTCTATAAAGATACTACATCTGGAATATTCCTTCATGGGCCTAGATTTGGTTGTAATGAACTTGATTCCTTGGACCTGTAGGTGTGCTCTCATGATGATGAAGGATATGATTTCCCACTATAGAATAATATTTAAAATTATGTACATGTAAAAAAACCCACAAAGTACAAAACAAAAAAAATTTCCTTTGTGTAAAGAAACAAAAGCTTCCCTTAAACAAAATAAACTCGAAAAGGGATGTGCCACTACCAGGCAAAATATAAAAGTTTCTTAAAAAAAAGAAAAGAGAAAAAAAGGAGAAAAGGACAAGAAGAAAAAAGGAGGTATGAGATAATTCCATTTTTGGGAAATAAACTAGGGGTATCTCATCATGATGCATAATCCACATCGATGACTGTGTCCTTCACCAACTTGTCTTTGTGTGTAACAAAAAATTTGATCATACTGGTGAGGATCATTCTATCTAGGCCCATCTGGAACTTGAATTTGG
Organism: Torreya grandis; assembly: GCA_037957365.1. NCBI lineage: Eukaryota > Viridiplantae > Streptophyta > Pinopsida > Cupressales > Taxaceae > Torreya > Torreya grandis. The sequence goes on from JARHVA010001027.1 coordinate 1,868,706, forward strand.
TGTCATATTCCTCTAACCAATTGGTGGTTCTCTAGAGCACTCCCTATTTCTTTCATATCAATTGTAGGATTTTTTTAGGGATACCAAGTCCTTTATTTTTTGGCCATTGAAATATCCATGAGGTGTATTAATGAGATCCTCTAGAGCCTTATCCAATAGTTATTTTGTTAGATCCACTACACCATCTAGCCTTAGCATTGCTCTCAGAGTGGCCTCAATCTCTATTCTCACAGTCTTGAGAGATTTCTCTTCTCTTTTTAAATCAAAAATACCATCCTTGAGCATGGTGAGCTTGTGATTTATGGCTAATTAGCACTCGCTAGACATCTTAATATTATCAAGAGAGATAATGTTCTCTATGATTAAAACATCCTTGCCCATATTACATATTTCATCTATTTTAGGCCTAAGTGCCTCCCAAATTTTGATATCAACATCTTAAATAGATGCTAGGGAGCTACACTCTTCTCACCTATCTATCTCATCATCTAACCATCCCATAGTTGTATGGATTACTTCTTAGCCTTAGGCTATCAAGTCTTGTTGCCAGTCTTTTATTTCCCATCCTCTGATCTTTAAATCTTCACCATAGGCAATGTCTAGTGTTATAAGGGGGATATGGGAAAGGTTGAGAGCTTAGATAGTGGTTGGAGTCACCCCCTAAGGCTCACTCAATAACTTTTACAAGTAATGGATCATAGCCTAATTTTTTGCCTTTAATTTCTCCATGGTTACTTTATCTTTTACCATTCTATGTGTCACCATGTCAGTTAGGACTTGTGAAGTATGTTTCAATTCCTTCATTGATGGCCCCCCACAATTATAGTGGTATATGGAATAGTTTTCGATGGAAGTATCTTTATTCAATGCATCTAGAGGAGGAATGGCTATTTTAACACTTCTTTCCCATATGTTAGTGAATGTCATTCTGACATATATCCTAGCCTTCTTCAGGGGCTTGGCCTTTTGATTTTGAATAATCTAGGCTATATTGATATCCCCTACATTGATCATCACATCCTTCTTGTCCTTCACTTGGTCTATAATCCAAAAAAGGGCCTAGTCTAGAAACCCATCAAAGTTGCAGATGTTAAGGATGGCCTTATAGTAGTGATGAGTGGTGCCAATATGGAAATAGTTACTGAGAGCATCACTAGTTTAGGAAGATGGCTTAACAAAAATTATTGTGTGTCTTCATTTCTTCCTTGCTCTTATTTTTCCTCCTCTGGGATTGGCTCAACTTGATCCAAAATTTTGAAATCAGACCCAGGCTGATGAGACTCCATACATAATTTGTCAATGGAACTCCCTTTTTGTGTGTTGGATGGAGGATATAACAATGGTTTATCCTTCCATAACACCTTGGGCCACTATGTCTGTAGAGGCTATGGTGACTTCTTTGTCATGTTTAGGTGACTCTTCACCAATCATGGCCTCAAAACCTTCATGGTGGGTAGAATCCCTTAGAGGATTATGATTGAAGTAGCATCCTTGGGGGAACTCTCCTCAGTACCTTTATTGACCTCTAAAGTTGTAAGGGTGCCCATTTGCAGGATTGATCCCTCATCTCCTATTTTATCTTTCTCTTATTCTCCCACCATTACGCTATTGGTGTGGGATTGAATGTCATCCCCAAGTTCATCCTGATCCCCATCATCTAACTTCAGGGTGTCCTTGAATTCCTTAGCTTTATCCTACCTAGGTGACTAAGAAATAACATTCTAGACAAATGCCTCTATTTATGGGGAGTGGGGCTCCTTTTTAGTAGGGGATTCTACCTGGGTGGCCACCTTGGCACAAACATTTACAACATCATCAAAAGATAGAGGTTCATATAAAGTCTTGGCCCCTTCCTCATCACCTTCACCTTATTTTGTTGTAGGTTCCCCTTCTATAGATGCTCCTTCCATCAAGATTTTTGATGGGGAGTGAAATTTCTCCCTATGGGTCCTCTACCTAGTTTTCACTTTAAGGGGAGTGAAGGCACACTATTTTTTCATTACCTTAGCTATCAGCCTTTTTCATCTGAGTCCTCCCCCTCACTCATATCACTAACCCTCTATTCATATGAAGTTGGATCTTCTTTTTTCTCTGGGGGGCACTCCTTGGTGATTGGGTCTTTGAAGAGAATTATCCTTTGCTTGATCAGAGATTTGGCTAGAGGTTAGAGGGTCTTCTTGGCTCTCTTTTATTTTGGTGGATCCTCTTGTTCCTTACATCCTCTCTTCCTTGAATATATCTTTGGAGGAGGCTCAACTACAACCTATTATGGAGGTAGGATAGTTGGTACTGGTGCTTGACTGGCCATGGGAGAAACTATTGAGATAGCTGGTACCCCCAGAGCTTCCCTCCCTAAAATTGAAATAGGGATAGTACTATCTAGTGTGACCAACCCTGTGAGAATTTTATCCCATGTTTTGGCCAGGCTTGTTATCTTTGAGAAAGACATCCCAGCTTTGGATTAGGATGTAGTCATTTTGTCAACATCCACCAACTCCCAACTTTCTTTTCCCTCTTCTTGTTGAAGATGATGATTGGGATAGAGGGTCACCATTATGCATAGGGAGGAATGCATTCAATTATTTCACCTCCCTCAAATATTGGAGGGCAAGGGTGTCATATGCCCTGAGGTTGACCCCATGCTCCTTCAACCACCTGAAGGTTCTCCTCATTATCCATGTCACTTGCCTTGGGATGGAATAATTTTCTTCCTCAGTGAAATCTGGTAGAGTGATGGGTTGGGATTCAATATTTCTCCTATTGTATGTGGAGGAGAGTGTCATCTTGTCATCGACCATGTCCTTGGGGAGAGGAGTGATGTCATATGTTATGACCTCTTACACTGTTAACCTCACATATTCCCACTTCTTGACATCTTTGATGGTGTAATTAGACCATAGGTCTTCATAGTGGGAATGATGCCACATTGTGTTTTTTGCCATATTTATCAACCACTTGATGTTTTAATTGGGTCAGGGTGGCATCTTACCAAGTGCATACAAAATCATTTCTCGTTCTAACCCCTTTACCTTGGCCACAGAAGGGAATGAATAGAAACCAATTGCCACAAGAAACTTGAAAGGATTGTTTATCTTTTTTGCTGCAATCATTTCATGTAGTGGTAACATCTACCTGTATAACTCCATTATTACCAATATATCATCCAGGTATCTAGGAAATTTGAATGGGCATCTAGAATACCCACTCACCTTGATGTATGTGAAATTTTTGAATTGAATATAGGTAGTTCCAAACTTCTCAATTACCTATTTTTCTATTGTATACATTCTATTCAGGGTCCTTAGGGGCTAGAACACACTCATTATGGGGTTGAAGAAGTAGTTATGCACCTTAAAAAAAAATTCATAAACCCTTAAAAGGTTACCTTAGGATATATCTCATAAATCCTCATCCCCGTGGGGTTCTTGGTAAGTCCCTAGAAAACCCTATTGTATACCAAGCTATACATCAGGTAGGAAGACATATAAAATATACCTTGAAATTTCTCCTTAGAGGTGATGGCTACTTGGAGGTACATCATTTGTGCATGTAAATTATTGCTGAGGATGATGGCTTGGTCGATCCTCTTCTTCCCTTCCAGCACATAGAGCATGATTAAAAACATCCATGTCTCAAACTTCTCAGTAGTGGATAGCTCATAAATTCCGGTGGCCATGGTTATAACATATTGAGGTAACTCATTAAATTCTATCAACTTCAAGTTCTTCAACATTCTTGATACTTTGGTTCTTTTCTTGGTTAATCAACATGATTTTACTACCTCCCAAATGGCTCTCATTGTTGTTAACATATTTTTGGCATTCCTTGATGGTGAGTGTGATGTTTTCTGGTTGAGGGGGAATACCAAACATGGTATTGAGGGCCTCTAGAGTAAATGAGTATACTACTAAATGACTATTGTCAATGATAGTTTTGGTATCTAGTTGATATGCTCAAGCACATGCTATGATAAGTTCTAGGTATGGATTAGCCAGGGGAAACATTGCTACTTGTGTGATGTAGCTCATGCCAATATTAGAAACTATTTATGGGGGGTTGGGGTCTTGCAAAAAATTTACTAGTAACCCAAAATCCAAATTCATAACATCAATATCCTTGATTGAATCCAATACTGATACGATGATTCCCTTGGATGTTTTTGAAGTAGATACCATTAGTAATAGTGGAGGCTACACATAGGTGGAAGTAGAAACCCTTTAAAACTTACACTCTGATTCACTATATTCGCATTGTTATTCACTCCACACACTTAGTCATTTGGAAACACAAATATTTAGCTTTGAATGTGAAAGATAATTTCAAATGAAGAATAACACTTAATTATAATCCCTTACATTTTAGAATTAGGTTTACCATTAATGCTCTAAGATAAGGTGGCAAATTAGCACTTACCCGAAGTTATTATATGGCATGAACACCATTAGCGACTAGGTACAACCCTTTATACCACATTATATTTGAAGTAAATAAACTATATCATTGGGACCTAAATGTGTTGAGATTCTAAGACCCATGCCTAGAGTGCTACCCTTGAAATGAGCACTTGAGCTTCTTCATTTGAGCTTGTTCACTCTCATGTAGCTTAATAGGCCTAAGGACTCATCCATGATTATAAGCTTATTATCTTCTTACATGGACTAATAGGACATATCCCCTTCCTATTTTAACTCCCATACACATCCAATTAGAATCCTCAATATCAGGGTTAGTACTCTCACACAACTCCCTCTTTCCTCTTTAAGGCCTCTTTCCTTATATCCTTGTTTTAGGACAAATATAGTAGGTAGTTACCATATAAAAAATTTATAGTCAAACCAAAGACCTTTTCATATGAACTCTATCCTATTTCAAATCCACCTAAAGTTTAAATTCACCATTCATAATGGAAGTACTTTTTCTCGAACTCCCTTCTTATCAATTAGGTCTCTTTAGGCATATTCAAAAGACATAGACCTCGTGGCCACACTGTACAGTTAGGTACTGACTCAAAAACTCCAAAATAATTTAGGCCATGCCAAATAACATAGGATCACAAAGCTTCATGAGATTTTAAGGGTTGAAACAAAAGTTATGATAGTTTCTAACTCCAAACCCTAGGTTTAGTTTTAATAGGCCTGTGCAAGGCTGAGAGCATGTAAAATATGATATTTTGAGTTTTATACACTTTAAAAAACTTAAAATACCTATGTGAGGTCTTCCTAGCCTTTCTTCACCTTATACCTTAATATCTAAATGGTCTTGATCAATCACCCAAAGTCTCTTCAAGGCTAAATTATAGAATTCTGGGAATGTCTATATGACTGTGTACCTTTGTATGGAGGTCTGAATTGAATATTTCTCTCTTACACATCGTCTTACTAATTTTTTATGGTTTTATATGACTTAAATAAACTTATATAAATTATTTTAATCTTAAAACAATCTTCATAAAACTTTTACACATATTTTAGCATAATTCTGTAAACAATAGAGTTGTCCTTCCCTCCATTGAACTGTGCATAGTAAATTTTAACCAAGAATGAATTATAATCATGAAATATATCAACCAATAATGTTAATAATTACTTAATTTCATCTTAGGAAGACACATATATCTTATAAATAGACTACCAAAATGTTATTTCATTCATTCATTGAGAAGACGATACACTACATTTACTCCTACAGTAGAATAATGCTCTTTTCCTCTATTTTCTTATTATTTTTCACCTCTATCCTCAAAATTTATACTTATATACTGACCTAATAATCTCTCATACAACTCTCATTAATCATATACATTCATTTCTCCTCTTATTACACCAAACATGCAAACTAACTCTCCTTTCTTCCCAACCCCATGTAGAGTGGTAGTTACATGTTCTTGATTCTTTGATTTTATTGATTTTGCATAACATGTATATTAAAAAAATATTTTACACACACACCTAGGAAATTTTTTGAATCTCACAAATATTCACCAACCATTACACTTCACACAATTCTCAAAATAACATTCTAATCCAAGTTCTACAATTCAAATTTTCAAATTATGCATTTTGGTAGGAAAATCCAAAAGGCTAACAACACACAACACCAGAGAATTTTAATGACTCCAATTCATCCGTTATGACCCTATAATACCTATAAAAACCAAATCAAACTATAAATGACTATAATGACACACTTAAACATGCTAACTTCTCATACTACCTTATGATGTTGTGCATCATCTTTCTTGATGAATGGTAGGTTTGGGGAATTCATTGGTATTTAATATATCATTAATTTATAAAGGAATATTAAATTATAATAAAATATAATAAATAACACTATTATTCTCATCACTATAATCATTAATGTCACTTATTTTATCTTTCAAATGGGAACTAGGAGCATCATCATGATATGTAAGAAGTTTAGCATTTAGTGCACTATCATTTAATTTATCAAGTAACATACAATCATCATCAATATTAGGGGAGGGTAAATAAGAATATGTATTAGGATTAGTATAAAAAATTTCCTCTTCACTATACACATGATAATAATCATCATTCTAATTATCATCATAATCACTATGTTTTTCACATGGAGAATCAACATTTGAAATAAAAACACTTTCATTTTCACTAGAAGAGGGTGTAAAATATGTATTTTACTTTATAATTTTATAAAATTACCATCACATGTAAAATAAGTGAAATTTTAAATTTTATTCACAACATTGGTTATTGAAATAGTCTCATTTTCACAAATAAAAGATGGAGGAAAGGAATTTACATTTTCTATCTTGTCTAAGTGTCATCATATGTAAAAGGTATATTATTTTCATTAACTACATTTGAAATAGCCACATGTTCATTGTTACAATAAGAGAGTATAGGATATGCATTCTTATTTTATAAATTATTCATATCATTATCATATGTAAAAGGAACATTACTTAACTAGATTGCAAATCTTGAGATACACAATTTTCATTTTCATCATGAATGGAATTTTAAGTTTATTTGTTTTATATTGTGAAATGTTGAAAAGAGATATAGAAAAAGTTTGTGATAACCTAGGAGTATTGAGATTTATTTATTATGGTTTTGTTTCATTTTAATTTTGCTACGTAGATAAGTGTTGGATTTAAAATGCCTCTTAGAACTCTATATATATAAGACTCCAAATTTAAAATTTAAAACCTGTTGGCATTCTAAATGTTTTCAAAAAGGAATGAAATGGTCATAAAAGGAGATCCAAATGAAACATGTATCGAAACAAAGATTGAAAGAAACTTTAGGATAAGATCACATATTTCAAATAATGATGTAGAACATGATAGTCCAAAAAGATTGGTCTTGTCTATACATAGGGAGGTATCAAGACAAAAAAGAAGAGAAAGGACTAGGGATCACTATTATACATCATAATAATTGAAACATAAAAATAATAATTGAAAAAATACAATGAAAAAATCATTATGAGAGTGTTTCTATCACTAATTTTGCTTTCAGATTATAAAGAGATGAGAAACTAAAGAGATAATGGTCAAGGCTAGAAGTACCTGGATAAAGTCTGCGCACCGTAATCCAGACGTTTATGGGCACCCCTCTTTGGCTGTGGAGGAATGACACCTGCAAAGAAGAAAACTTGGACAAAAAGGCATTAGATGGATAGACGGTGGGTTGCCAAGCGAAAGCTTGTTCCCAGAAGTATGAGAACTTCCTTAAGGGAGGTCAACCCACTATTTTGATAAAAGATAAATGACTGATAAATGACAGAATGCTAAAATAGACTGAAATGATAGCAAACTGAAAGAGAAAAGAAAGTAAAGGATTACCTGGAAGAAGCTGTCGGCCTGGTTACAGTCGCCGGCGTCGGTGGTATCTACCGGCGTCGGTTGTCAAAGGTGCCGACGTCGGTTAGTCTGCCGACGTCGGTGGGGGTAATGACTGGCGTCGGTCGGGGCAATGGCCTCTAGACGGGTCTGGTCAGGTTCCTGGTCAGGGCTTGGTCTGTGGATGGTCCGGGGTTGGTCTGCGGTCTATTTAAGGATGGTCTGTGGACAGCTCTGAGTCTGATTTGAGGCAGTCAGGGGGTCTGTGCAGAGATACAGGAGAGTCAAATGGACAGAGAGGGACAGAGAGATAGAGGAAGCCAATCAGGGAGATAGGAATCTGGGTTTGGGTGACAGTCAGAACTGAGGGAAAGAAGTGCTAAATCTAGTTTAGAAATGACTAGAAAGCATAAAGAAAACAAACAGAGTACAACATACCTGTGCCTGCTGGTTTCTGTTGTTGTTGTTGCCGCTTGTTGAAGACCTGTTGCTGATGAAGAATCCCTGTTGTTCACTTGCAGAAGCTTGCTGTGTACCTGAGGGAGAGAGTCAGATTGATTGGTAGAGAGATCAAGTGAAAGGATGGATACAAGGGTCTGATGCAAAGATTCAAGAGTCGGGATGCCCAGAGAGAAATGCAGAGAGTGAAGAGAAGCCGAGAGAGGGGAGATAACGGTGAAGAAGCCGTTATGAAAGGTGCCGACACTGGCAATATCACCGACGTCGGCCTACGGTTGACCGATGTCGGCGGCTAAGAGGCCGGAGAAAGGCTAGAAATAGCCTTTCGTCCATTTCCCAACCGCCGGGTCAAATGAATGTGAGGATGAAACGGTCGACGGGGGTTAAATGAGCGAGTGAAGAGATTGGAATGGGAGACTTAGGCATTAAATGGCCATGTGGGGAATGAAGGGGATCCAAGGAGGGTATCCTAGGGTGGCGAGGTGGCAAGGAGAGGGAAAAATGGACTTATTTAATTAAAAATAGATGATTATTTTCAATTAATAAGACCTAGGTAGGTTAGGGATAGTCGAAGTGGCAAGAGACCAAGGGGAGAGAGGAAGACCAAGGGTTAGACACTTTTTAGGTGTCTACATTTGCCCCTTTTTATCTTGTTGGTTGTTCTGGACGAACTGCAAGACAAAAACAGGAGGTGGTTGCCCCAGGTGAGGGATGATGTGGATTGCCCCGAAGTAAGGATGAGGTATTCCCCCTCAAAGTAGGAGTCGAGGGAAGGGAACCTGATGTCGGGTGCTGATTTGACAAAAGGTGGATGAGAAGAAGGAAAAGTGAGTGAAAATGCCGCAAAAGCTGTGATTGCGCATATACCACATCACGGGACAGGTAGGTCAAATGGTCGCAGTCAAAAAGGTCGAGGAGTGCCAAAATTGAAGTAATCGGGCCCCAGCATTTAGTCGTCTGTTGATCGGGTTACTCAATCTAAGCTGAAGCTCCAAATGGTCGTCGTGTTCCAGGTATCCCAGGCTCAGGAAGTGCTCCCAGAAACACGAAAAAGCCACAAGTAGTAGGGATCAACTGGCTTGCAATCCTATACTTGCGAAGGGTCAAAAATAGTCTACGAACAATTCTGCTAACCAACCGTGAGGTAGCACACACGCAAAAACAACCAAGGCAACATTGGCTTGGAAATAGTCGAAGGTCAAAGGAGATACGCATGATCTCCAATGGTCATTGGTCAAGGGGATGGATGGACGAAAGGATGTGGCCGAGCTAACCTCAGAGGATGTGTTATCTGAGTGCTACCTACATAGCCCTTGTGTGAAGGGCCTCAGGCCAATGTAGTTCTCCCTAAAAGGGAGGAATGGTCAAAGAAAATGATTGGTCTTGGTCAAAGAAAAAGACTGGTCGTGGTCAAAGAAAATGACTGGTCTTGGTCAAAGGTCACAGAAGAGAAGGTTTGTCCATCGAAGAGATGAACAAATGGGGGTGGTCGAGCTAACCTCAGAGGATGTGTTATCTGAGTGCTGCCTACATAGCCCTGGTCATAGGGCCTCAGACCAATGTAGTTCAGACAAAAAGGTCTGATTGATCAATGATTGGATGTGGTCAAGTGTCAAAATGATGAGGGTAAGATGATGCTACAGATGTCATATAGGTCGAGAGGCTTTCATCCCTAGCAAGTTTCCATAGTCATGATGGATGTATGCTAAAAATGAATGGAGGTCTATTTATGCTTCAGCAAGTATTGGTTTATGATTAACATAAATTGGGTCGGGTCGGTAGTTTCCATGTGTACTGGTGTCCATAGAAACTATGTGAAATGGACGAGGATGATGTCTGATGTCATGAGGATGAGAAATAGCTTGGTTTGAGTCGACAATTGATGTGGTTAAATGTGACCAAAGTGTAGAGAAAAGGTGAAAGGCGAATTGCTCTTTCATTGACAAGGACCAGAAAGGGAGCATAGATAGGGGTTATTAGAACAAAAGCCCTGTTCATGCATTACGTCGTTGACCAGTGTTGTGGTAGAACGGTAATCGAATCACTTTGACAGTAAAGTGAGCTCGAAGTCCCCTGAGTAGGTGATAGGAGGTGGATAGGGTAACCCAGTTTAAGAGCAGGAATAACCTTGCCCCTTTTTATAGGAGACCCTGAGACAACTACAAGCCAAGTCCATGACTCTTTTTTTTTTTTTTTTTTTGGTGCAGACTGATCGATGCGGGAAGCCTACATAGAGATGTCTTTTGATTTAGTGGTCATGTTGCGAAGTTGATCAATGCGGGAAGCTTCTAAGAAAGGTTGCTGTCTGTAGCAAGATTTAGTCATAGCCATCCTTCGAGGGAGTGGTCTATATTTTTGCTTTAAATGTTTGATAAGTTGGCCTAGCTATCCTTCAAGGGATCAGTCTAGTAATACAACAATTATGTAGCTGTCCTTCGAGGGAGCAGTCTACATTTAGAGTGTTTTATGACCTGGTATGATATAATTTTCTTTGATATAATTGTTGACTGAAGTTTAGCCATGGACGAGCCTGTAGAGGTTTTAAGGGTTCCCTTTTATTAGGACAAAGCATTACTGCTTGACAAAAAAATGGTTGACAAGTGTTAGGAAGCAGGGTTGATAGGAAAAGGAATGACAATGACAAGGGGTTGCTCAAGGGACGAGCTCAAGTAAAACGTCAAGTAATCGACCACTCGACTAACAGTAGAAATGGTCGAAGACGCAAGACATAAGAAGGGGTTCAAGGTCTAATAAGTCCCTGGGCCATGCTTGTATGTTATGATAAGTCTAAGTCAATTAGGAGCAAACTTGCCCCAATTTGCTTCTTCCGAGATTGGTCAGGTGTTGATTGATGGATGTGAAGTTGGTTGACATTGTCGTTGGTTGGTTGAAAAAGGTTGAATGTTTGGTCGAGCGGTCAGGTTGATTGATATTTGGTTGAAGTTTGGTTGAGACTGGTCGAATAATTGGTCGGGGGTTGGGTCGATGGACACTTGGTCGAGATGAGTGATTGATATGTGGTAGAGACTGGGTTGAACAGTTGGTCGAGGTTCGGATGAAGGATGAATTCCCCCAGCGGGTAGGGAGAATGTTTGAAAGATAGGTTAAGGTCAGTTGAGGTTTAGTAGTCAGATGGATGGTATTAATGTCGAATAAGGGGGTCAAAGGCGGCAAAGGGACCATATTCTAGCGTGGAGATCCCGATTTAGGTGATGAGGTTGGAGAGGCATGAGTCGGGGTTGATGTTGTGTCGAAGAGGTGGTCAAGAGGATCCTTGGTGAGAAAGGTGTCCTTTTTTTGGTGTTGACGAATGACAGCTTTAAGAGCGCAACAACGCTCAGTGTCATGTCCCAGAGTGTGATGATAATGACAGAACTTAGAGTTGTCGAACCAAGATGGCCTTGATCTGAGAGTTGATGAGTGGGTCGGTGTTGAAGGTTTGTTGATAACGTGGTTGAAAAGGGAGGTGTCATTCTCCAAACATTGGCGAATGGCGACCTTGAGGGCATGACAATGCTCCGTGTCGTGTCCAGGCATGCGATGATACGCACAAATGTGAGTGTCATCGAACCATGGTGGTTTTGGTCCAAGAGAGTGATATGGTCTAAGAGGTGGGAGGTCGAGGCGAGAGGACTGCAACAATTGCCGTAACAGCAAGGCGTAAGAACCTGCTAATGGGTCTAGATGTCTTATTGCAGTGAGGGTTGGTGACGTTGGTTTGGGAGGCGAAGGAGGTATAGGTCGAGGGTTTGGATGAGATGTATGTCTGATGGGTTGAGAGAGTAATAGAGGCAACTTGCCTTTGTGAAGGATGGGAGTGGGAAGCACTCCTATTAAAGTGGACGGATGCGGGCCCAAGATTGAAGGTAATGATGAAGGTGGGGGAGGAATCCTCTGATGAGGTCTAGTAGCTTTCGTGTGTTTGGGTCGAGGGCCACTATTGTGTGAGGCGAGGTTAGATGTAGGTTTGGGTTTAGATGTGGACGGAGGTGAGTGAGATGTAGAAATCTCATGCAAAGGGTAAGAGGAAACCATGACTGGGTCTTCCTCGGTTGAAATGGGTGGAGAGACTGGTTCTTCTCTTGGTGGAGAAGAAATAAGAGAGGGCGGATCCTCAAGAGGGTAGATGGCAGGGATAATCGTGCCTTCTATGTGTGTTTGAGGAGTAGGCAAGGTAGGGTCTTCGGATGGAGGTGGGCTTAATGGCGTTGATGTGGTCAAAGCGTCTTCCAATACAAGAGAGATAGATGGAGGGCTAGTAGGAGAAGAAGGTTCTTCATCCTTTAATGGGAGAGGTTGGTCAAGGACAAGAGGCAAGATAGTGCTAATCGTGTGAATGTCATGGTTTTGGGGGTCGTTGGTCGAAGTCTGGACGTTGTTTTGAGTAGGCGGATGATTTGGGAATGGTTGCTTGAAAATGTCGATATGTTGGTTAGGAGGGGCGTTCGGGTTATCTAAAATAAGATCCCCCTTGTCGATCATGTCTTGGACGATATTTTTGAAAGTTCGGCAGTTGTCAATGTCATGGCCTTGGATGCGATGAAAGGGACAGAAGTTGGCCTCCCTATACCATGTAGGGATGGCTTTTGAAGGGTCAAATTGAGGTGGTCGGATTGGAGGGAGATTGAGGACCCCCTGCTTGACGAGTTTATCCAAGACAGAGGCATATGACTCTCCAATTGGAGTGAATTGACGCTGTATGGATTGACGTTGAAAATGTTTATTGATGTAGTCTAATGTTGAAGATGTTGATCGGTTAGTCATTGTTGAAGATGATGGTCTAAAGATGACAGTGTTTTCTGACCCCTTGGATTGAGAGTGGGTAGAAGAAGGTCTGGAAGAAGAATGGTCATTGGTTCTAATGTTGGTATGACGTAATTTGACTTTATCTTCTTCAAGGGTGCGGAGTTCGAGCTTTCGAGCCATGGTGAAAGCTTCGTCAAAAGTACGAAATGTCTGAATCCGCAAGGTAGAAGAGATGTGTCTGGCACATGCTCGAGAGAAGAGCTCGATGAGCTCGGGTTGAGGCAAAGAGAAGGAGAGCTGGTTGATCAGACCTCTCCAACGAGTGACAAAGTCGACGATTGATTCGTCGTCAAACTGCCTGATGGAGTAAAGGTCTGTGATTGAGACTTATTTGGTGATGTTGATTGAGAAATGGTCAAGAAATAGTTAGGCGAGTTGAATGAATGAAAAGATAGAGTGTCTGGCAAGAGAACCATACCAGTCAAGGGCTGGGCCAGAAAGCGACATAGGGAACGTGCGTAAAAGCAACGCATCGTCATGGGCAATGAGGTAACAGGCATGTCTAAATGCCCGTAGATGTTGTTGTGGGTCTTCTTTACTCTAAAAGCGAGTGAATTTAGGAAGCTCCCAATGGTTGGGGTATGGTCGAATAGGGACGGAAGGATGGATGGGCTCATTGCAAATTTGCTCATATGACAAAGTATTGCTTGAACCAGAAATGGAGGCTTCGAGACTGGACATTTTATCCATCAGCATTTTGATAAGATCTGCTGACGAATTGGTGGATGAAGAGCCCCCTAGGTTGTAAGGCGCTTGAAAGAGGCTAGAAGAGGTATGTGACGTAGTTGGTTGCGCTTGTAAGGGCGCAATGTATGGATGAGTAGTCGCAGGGACAGAAGTAGAGGCTAAAGGTGGTTGCGTTATGAAGGTCGAAGGTATAAGTTGACTGGGCACTGCCAAAGGTGGTTGAATGGCGGCACTGGTAGAAAGATAGGTTGGCACTCCTACATTTGTGGGTGCAAGAGTATGAGGGGTCGAGACAATCAAGTTCTGATATGATGTAGAACTTGGTTGAATTGCAGGTGGTTGAGGGGGTAATGGAACCCCGATGGAGGTCGGTCTAAAAATAGACGGGGAGGCCAAACTTTGCGTATTGGCCATGGTTGGGTTAATAGTTGAGGTGAAAGGCTGAGTCATAAAGGGTTGGGTGGCGAATGGTGTGGATGTCGTCGCCACGTCACCCGAAAGGTCTCACGTTGGGTTTATCGCGAGATAGTTTTGGAGGGCTGCGGTATTGAGGTCCAAGAATCTCTCGAAATCTTGGTCCCCTTCAGGGATGATGGGAATTTGAGTCAGGGTCGGGGTCAGGGTCGGTTCTGTAGGAGTTCTTTCAGTCTCCGAGTGGAATTCCATGATAGGACTGGTTAGGGACAGGGTAGACGGAAGCGGTTGTTGGCTAAAGTGGTTAAGAAGAGAGTCCTGGTTCCAGAAACTGTGTTCTTGCAGTCTCAGAAAACCAGAATGTGGTTTTTGACAGAGAATGGACAGGTTTTAGGCTGCTGGTTTAAAAAAAAAAAAAGGACAGCGACAGAGACCGACGTTGGTTGAAAAACCGATGTCGGTAAGGAAGATAGCCGACGTCGGTCAGATAACCGATGCCGGTAAGACAGGGAAGCCAATGTCGGTGACAGGGGAAAGCCGACGTCGGTGGCAGTACCGATGCCGGTGACTGTGTCTTCCAGAGAACAAAAAGATTTTAAGATTCTTTGGAAAAACAATGAAAAAAGTGTCCTCACTCACTCAAACAAACAGATGAGAAGGGAAGAACTGAGAGAGACAGACAAGCCTAAGCGATAACTCCTAGGAATTAACCTTAGAATCTTGTGGCTTACGCCTTAGATGAATGTTTAGGGAGATTGGCTGTAAGAAAGGTCCTAGAAGAAGAAGTCTAGAGCTGGTTTTGGGTCTTGTTTTAGGTGCTCAAAAATCTGTGTTAGGTCTGGTACGCGGCCTGGTGCTAAGGAGCAAGCTCCCCTCACTTCACGATTCCAGTAGTTAGCTGGTCTCGCTTAGCCAAGATATACCTCGCCTAGAGTTTATCCTCCGCCAGAGAACAGAGTGGGCTTCCCCCTTGGTGATGAAATCCAAGTAAGGTCACCGGGACGGGTAAGGTATCCACTGGGGGATGAAATCCCAGTCGGGCCTTGTCTCAAGTAAGTTTTATGTTTGTTTTAGTGCATGTGGTCTGGTAGTGTAACATCAAGTGTCTACGATTTATTCAATATGCGGATTTAAGTTACTAGATGTGGACTAATGCAAGCACAAGCAGAAATGAAAGTGCAATACGTTTTAAGCCCAAGTCGAAATGTGACGTTTGTTATGAAGACAAGTTTGAGAAAGGGTTGAGAGTATGATGTTTAGACTAGTCTAGAAAGTGCAAGAAAGAAAAGAAAGATTCTTTTTAAATTCCTGCTTATAGTGTCATTGAGAAGAAAAGAAGGAGGAGAAAAGGTAAGAACCTAATGCTCCTAAATGAATGAAGAAGAAAAGGAACCCAGGAGGAACCTAGGGTCCCACCGGGCGTGCCAGAATGTTTCTATCGCTAATTTTGCTTTCAGATTATAAAGAGAGAAGAAACTAAAGAGATAATGGTCAAGGCTAGAAGTACCTGGATAAAGTCTGTGCACCGTAATCCAGACGTTTATGGGCACCCCTCTTTGGCTGTGGAGGAATGACACCTGCAAAGAAGAAAACTTGGACAAAAAGGCGTTAGATGGATAGACGGTGGGATGCCAAGTGAAAGCTTGTTCCCAGAAGTATGAGAACTTCCTTAAGGGAGGTCAACCCACTATTTTGATAAAAGATAAATGACTGATAAATGACAGAATGCTAAAATAGACTGAAATGATAGCAAACTGAAAGATAAAAGAAAGCAAAGGCTTACCTGGAAGAAGCTGTCGGCCTGGTTGCAGTCACCGGCGTCGGTGGTATCTACCAACGTCGGTTGTCAAAGGTGCCGACGTCGGTTAGTCTGCCGACGTCGGTGGGGGTAATGACTGGCGTCAGTCGGGGCAATGGCCTCTAGACGGGTCTGGTCAGGTTCCTGGTCAGGGCTTGGTCTGTGGATGGTCTGGGGTTGGTCTGCGGTCTGTTTAAGGATGGTCTGTGGATGGCTCTGAGTCTGATTTGAGGCAGTCAGGGGGTCTGTGCAGAGATACAGGAGAGTCAAATGGACAGAGAGGGACAGAGAGATAGAGGAAGCCAATCAGGGAGATAAGAATCCGGGTCTGGGTGACAGTCAGAACTGAGGGAAAGAAGTGCTAAATCTAGTTTAGAAATGACTAGAAAACATAAAGAAAACAAACAGAGTATAACATACCTGTGCCTGCTGGTTTCTATTGTTGTTGTTGCTGCTTGTTGAAGACCTGTTGCTGATGAAGAATCCCTGTTGTTCACTTGCAGAAGCTTGCTGTGTACCTGAGGGAGAGAGTCAAATTGATTGGTAGAGAGATCAAGTGAAAGGACGGATACAAGGGTCTGATGCAAAGATTCAAGAGTCGGGATGCCCAGAGAGAAACGCAGAGAGCGAAGAGAAGCCAAGAGAGGGGAGATAACAGTGAAGAAGCCGTTATGAAAGGTGCCGACGCCGGCAATATCGCCGACGTCGGCCTACGGTTGACCGACGTCGGCGGCTAAGAGGCCGGAGAAAGGCTAAAAATAGCCTTTCGTCCGTTTCCCAACCGCCGGGTCAAATGAATGCGAGGATGAAACGGTCGACGGGGGTTAAATGAGCGAGTGAAGAGATTGGAATGGGAGACTTAGGCATTAAATGGCCATGTGGGGAATGAAGGGGATCCAAGGAGGGTATCCTAGGGTGGCGAGGTGGCAAGGAGAGGGAAAAATGGACTTATTTAATTAAAAATAGATGATTATTTTCAATTAATAAGACGTAGGTAGGTTAGGGATAGTCGAAGTGGCAAGAGACCAAGGGGAGAGAGGAAGACCAAGGGTTAGACACTTTTTAGGTGTCTACAGAGAGATCAAATAAGGAAAAGTACATAGGATTATAACTATACATGCTAATAAATTCTCAATTCAGCAATATGAGCCTCTAGATAATAAAATGTCACAAAAATAAATAGTACTTATTTTTGCTTAAATAGATTTGGGTGTCTAAATTTCCCCCCTTTTATTCTAATAATTCAATGAAATGAAAGTACTAGAATAAAAGGAAGAAAGTGATACTTGAGCTTACCTGTGTTGCATGTGTTTTCTTGAAAGTGAATATGTCATGCGTCCAATATAATCAACCCATGTGGAGAGAGGATGGTGTTTAATATTATTCCCTTCTTGATCATAAAATTGAATAAGACTTTTAATGATGCTTATGGAGATTAACTCTAATATGGAGTCCATGTGTAGATTATGTGTAAATCACTATAGTATGAAGATCCAAACTAAGCTTTCCCTTAATATTTACTATTTAGAGATGTGCCTAGAATTCAAAACCTTATTTTTAACTCCATATCTTAACCCTCTAGTTTACACCCACCACTCACTAATGGTTTTCACCTCTAATTCTTCTCCCTCTATGGATGGTTATTTAATGACCCTTGGCACTATTGTGATTTATTCAAATCACATTGGGTGTGGTTCACATGTTAGGGATATTTCTATGTCAATAACACTAAGTTTTAGACACTCAAATTTAACCATTAAGTGCTTGACAATGTTTAATCTTAAAATCCTTACCTTTCTTGACCTATTTGACATTTTGTTAACTTACAATCTCTATGAGATCCTTCACTATTCTACTTTCTAGCTTACAACTATTGAAAACATCATTCATACATCCATAATATACTTACATATTCTTGACAACCAATTTCACATAGCCTCGAGTCTTATAGGATAAGACCACGCTAGGTTAGATAGGGTCATGGCCCTATCTTATCCTCTAGTGCAACCTTATATCGCATGTTATAATTGTTACTTTTTAAAATTGAGAAGTTTCATGTCAACCCTCTCATACTTTTAACAAAGTCAGTTAACATAAATCCTTAAAATACACCATTATATAAGAAAATAAAATCCATTCAAGGTGTTACCTAAAAATTTGGAATTTTTATAAAAGCATTCTAAATACAAGGTACTACACATTAAGCAAAAGAGTCCTACTATTCCCAATTCAAGTTCTGATTTGTTCTAGTAGTCATAGGTTAACTTTGAATCTATTTTATTATAGGTCAAGGCCATTCATTATCAAGCATTCAAGTCAATTTATTAGTTGTATCCATACAGTGAAAGTATCAAAATTCACACACTCGATGTAGGAGGGATAACTACATCAGAATGAGGCCCTTTTGGGCTATATATGGAACACTCATATAACATAGGCTTTTGTGAAGATAGTTTAGTTATTACCCTTTCCTAATTTTACCCTTTTCATTTGATGTTTATTTGGTTTATAAGTAGGAACTAGGGTTTTAACATTGTAGGTACTTACATGTAACAACTCAGTACCCTTAGACCATCTACAGACCACCTTTAATATATGTAAGTACCTAAGCAATGAAAACATCTACATAGTCAATACAAATGCAGTTGTAGTCAAGCAAACAAGGCCTTAGTGTGCCCTTATTTTCCCTAGTGTAACCTTATCCCATTGAATTTGAGGATTATATTTTTAGGTGTGACACACTTCATATATCCTTCCAATTAGTTCTACATCAACAATTCACCTACATAGTCAACATATGTCAGATTTAAACTAGGTTTGCATATTTCATTGAAAATGACTAGTTATATCTCATTTTAGTTTTTATAATTTACTATATTTTACATTTAAATTTTGTACATTTTGTATTCTAAATATTATTTCAATTATTTAGTGTTTATTACATTTAATTTTTAAATCAAAATAAAAACCATTAAACATTTTAGTGTATATCTCTCTTCATCCACCATTGGAAGTAGACATGTCTAAACCACAATCTAAAAGTCTTAATTGCAATGAATATTGTGAATACCATAGATGCATTGGACATTACAAAAACATGTGTTTGAAGCTTAATCACAAGATTAAATATCTCATTGATGTGAATATTATTGATATTATCACACCTACTAAAGAGGCTAAGGCACAATCAAATGAAAATTCAAAGCTAAAAAATGTTTAAAGATCCTCTACCAAATCATGAATCAACAAAAAAGCCTATCTCTGAAGTACATTATGTATATAATGCACAAAATCCTCCGTCTGCACATGGGCATCCACTTGATAAAATCATTGGTACTATTATAAGCAACCAAACATCACATCCTATGATTACATTTGATGTTCGTGAAGTTGTTGTTGATGTTTCAAATATACATGTACTCTTTATTCACACACATGTTGACAATCAATCCATACATAGTGTTATGATAGACAATGGATTGGGCAAAAATGCATGAAATGTAACACTCCTCTACTCTATTATTTAAATAGATCAATATTTATAGGATACGTCTATAGTTATCAAAGAATTTGATGGGCATACACATGATATTCTTGGGCATATAATACTACCTTTACATGTGGGACCTCTCATAGTTCCTACCCCATTCTTAGTACTACCAAGCATAATAGTCTTTGACATGCTATTAGGATTCTCTTGGATACAAATAATTAGAGCAATACCTTCTATAGTGCATAAATGTCTCAAATATATTCATGGTAATCAAGTGGTTAAAATTATATGAATCCAATATAAATATCATTTGGAACCAATAATATTTAATCCTATTATAGAATAGTTTGTTGGCACACATATTGAGCAACATGGTAATGCAATAGTCTACATAATTATTCAAGAGCATGATCTATATATTTAAGAGCATATTATAGAATCAATTTGTCCATATATTTATGAGCATGATGAAGTTATACATGAGCATAATTAGTTAGTTACAAAAAGGATGATACATTCTCCTAAGGAGAAAGTGTCACCTAAAAAGAGTTATTTATCTTCTAAAACACCACAAGCTATTTTGAGTGCTTCACCACAGGTATGGGTAGTTACGTCTTTTCCTATTGCGCATGAGGATACAAGGTCACATGGGTATATGAGCAGTGATTCAAATGGTTATATTACAACATATGACTCATATTCATATTTAGAAAGATTTACAGTTGACACTTCCTCTTCAAAATAAGTCACTCCTTCACACCATTTAGTTGTGTATACATATGTGCATCCTCTTGATGAGATCCTTGGTTGGACACAACCTCACATTTCCTCCCAATCCACTAGTTGGGCCAATGCTCTTGATTAGTTATTTACATGTTTTTTAGTGTACACATATTCATTTATTTTACTTCATTTCTACTTATTTTATCCCTTATTAAAACATTATTATAGCCCTTGTATTTATTTTAACTTTGGGTGGTTTCCCTCTTGATTTTCAAACTAATTCAAGAAATTCAAAATAACTATCTTACAATTTTTTAGTGCCCATTCTTTATGGTGGTCCACTTGCTTACTATTGGATATTTATAATGCTATGGATTCTATTGCACTTATATGATCACATCTTTCTACTTTTACACACTATATGAACACACATAGTCCCTTTCCCATTGGGGACATGTACACTCTTATCTATATCAATCATTTATACTACATTACTCTAACTCTTTTACATATTTATTGGGGGAATTTTTCTTTCCTTCCTTATTTCCAAACTATGATTTAGAAATTTATTGTGGATTATTCGAATCCCTCCCATTTATTTTATTTTTTAAGCCTTTCTTCTTAGTACTTTTTAAATCTTTTAATTTCCAATCTTGAAAATTTTAAAAAAATCAAAATATTCTCAAAAATTTTAAAATCAAGTGTTCCTAGTTTACTTCTTTCCATATGTTATTTATTTCATGTTATGTAGATAACATATTTCAATTTTTAATACACACTACTTTTCACAAGATATGTGAGTGTAATACAAGACATACTATTGCATGGTTATTTGATGTCGAGCTTCCCTTTTTACCCAATAACCTTGCTAAGTTGGTGGCATAATTTTGTTCTTTGTGAACATTTCAACAAGTAGAATCTATCCAAAATATTTCTACCATGATGAGTTATATATCATACAAGTTTTTTTCTATTCACTCATGCTTTACATTGTGTTACATGGATACACTATTTTCTAAAAATGTCAATGATACATATGGTTGATGTGAATCAGTCTATTCATTTTATACTTATGTTATTGTGATTCATATCATGCATTACTTCTATTTTATAATTTTAATCTAGTGCCATCCTACAAATAATACACATGTTTTTCATGTGCTTCAATGTTATATCTATCTAACACATGTTTCATATGAAATTCAATGCTATATTCAATACTATTTTGCTATACATTTCAAATGTTCACATACTATTAAATGATTGAATATTACACACATTCTATAATTTTTATTTTGATATTAGTGACGTGCAAACTATGATCCTCATCTCAAAAGGGTGGCATCACAATGGTCTTGTCTTGATAATTTAATCCCTCATGAGCAAAATAATCAGACTTATGATAGTATACAAGTTTTAGAATTATAGTATGATTCAGAATTTTAATATTATGGGGGGCATATGACATTCATGTGCACTCATTTCTATATTTACTTGAGTATAAATTCACATATACTTGATGCATATGCATGAAAATATGTAAAATAGTAACTATTATAGGTATGTACAAGTTTAATTGGCATTCTATATCAATTTAGTATAGATACATGGGGCACAATATTCATTAATGTTCATGTTACTACATTGCAAATTTTAAATTTAAATTATTTTAAATTTTAAAAGTTTCAAAGGTACAAAGTTTTAAGTAGAATATAGATCTGTCTACAATAGTGTGATTTATGTCATATTTCAAGTGGGCTACATTAGAGTCTAGTGACATTCAACATCTATGGTTGCATTGTAGTGAGCCACATTTGGCGGTTTAACCCCTTCATCTTCTACTACAATTATTTTTCAAAGTAATCTACACATACATATGAGAATTGGAGCATAGAATTTTTCCAACTCAAGAGTTTTCACTGGTTTTCATAACTGAGACTTGATCACTCTTAATTCACCACAAGTTCAACATTTCTCCAAATGCCTCAAAAAGGGGGCACTAACTTTTCCACTTTCAAGTTATAGGGAAATTAGATTGCATACTCTTTCAGGTGTATTCTTTCCTTGATCTCTTTTCAAATTTCAAATTTAAGTTTTAGATTTTTAATTTTTGAATATAGACAGTAACTACTTTCACTGACATTGTTGTAGGTTTTGCATTAAGAGACCTTACACAATCAAGCTTCAAATTAAAATACAAAGTGTGTATACACACTAAGGTTTATATATCCTTTAATCTACTAATTCCATTACATATCCCTAATCTAATTACCGATTCATGGTATCCAAGTTCCAATAGTCTATAGCCTTCTGGGACAAGACCACACTAGGTCGAACAAGGCTACAACACGCCCTTGTCTCCTGTACTCTAACATTTAATTTTCAAAATTAAGATGCTTGACCCTCCTGTGGTTTAGCAAAATTGGTTAGTAAAAATCTTTCAAATACACCACTATATATGCACATCATGACACTAAATGTATTATCTAATAACTTGGAAATTTTAAAAAATCACTCTCTATACAAGATATGACATGTTGAACAAAAGTACCCTATTATTGCTAATTCAAGTTCTGATTTATTTCAAGTCATAGGCCAAGTCTTAAGTTACTTTATTTCAAGTCAAGGGAATTCATTGTCAATCATTCAATTTAATTTATTATTTGCATCCATATAGTGAAAGTTTTAAAATTCACACACTCACTATAGGAAGGAAAAGTGCACCATCTTGAGGCCCTTTTGAGTTATGTAGACAACACTCAGATTATGTGGGTTTATTTTTAGAATAATTCAACTATTCTCATTGCTTGACTTTCCCCTTTGCATTTGATATTTATTAGATTTATGTGCAGGAATTAGGGTTTCAACATTATAGGTACTTTTTTGTAACAATGCAACACTCACAAACAACCAATAGACCACCTTTGAAAGGTGTGTGTACCTGAGCAAGAAAATCATTTGCAAAATCAATGTAGATGTGACTGCAGTCAAATAGACAAGGCTACAATATACCCTTATCTGCCCTAGTGTGGTCTTATCCTAGTGAATTTTATGATTCTCTTTTTAGGTGCAACACACTTCAAAGATCCTCATAATCAATTCTACATCTGCGATCTACGTGCATAATCAACATAAGTCAAATTTGAATTAGGTTTGTATATTTCATTGAAAGTTAATATTTATAGATCATTTTAGTTTGTGTAATTTACTATATTTTACATTTATATTTTGTATTCTAAACAATATTTCAATTGTTTAGTGTTTAATACATTTAATTGTTAATTTAAAATAACAATCATTAAACATGAGTGTGGTTTCCAAATCATCAACAATCTCTATGGTGTAATTAGGAGCTAATGTTTTAAAATATGAAGCTTGTGTTTGTTCACTTTCATAAACTATGGTCCAACCTTGCAAACCTCTAATCATTGATTTCCAAGCATTAGAAACCCTTTCTTGTAAATTAAATTGTATTAAAACTATGTGCCTAATGTTTTTTGGTTGTGATTTGATCCTCAATTGTGGGCAGTAACATTTCAAGAAAAAACAAATCTAAAGAAAAAAGATAATAATACATCAAATCAAATAAAAAGGATAGTAACATTTCAACATCATCTAAAAATATCTTTGACAAAAAGATTTCCAATATCTATTCCAACCCCTATAATCCATATATTGACAAGGAATACGTTGAAAGCACCTAATACAAACAATTACTTTAAAAAGACAAGTCGAAAGAAAATTGAAAGATAATAACAACACATCAAAGAAAATGATGGTAACCTTTCAACCTCGTCTGAAGAGAATATTTTTGGCCAGAAGATTTCCAATATTTCTTGTAACCCTTACAATTGGCAGACTGATAATTTTAGACCACACATTCAGCACAAGAAACTTTAGAACTATTTTATAGTCGTATTAATGTATACACCAACTTACCAACGAAATATGCCAGCAATATGATCAGCCGCTCCTCGGAATATACAATGACTAATCGTGTAATTTTGTACTATATTTCTCCATATCGTAAGTCATGACGACTATAGTCTGCCTTTTTATGCGAGACTCTCTTTAAAAGAAAACAACCAAGACTTTAGTTGGATTGAAGATTTAATGTATATATGTGGCATGAATTTAAAGGAATTCACCTACCAATGACTTACGTATCCATTGGCAAGCTGCCGTGTTTCTTTTCCCTTCTTTCCTCGGTTGATTATATATACACCTTAAAATACTAATGCACCTCAAGCTAAATCGAAATCAATTCATTGCCTTTGTTTGCAGTGGCTTTCAAATTCAGCTGTTTTTTCATGTATTTAGGCATTCCCTGAAAGTTAAGCTCATTGGAAGGAAAAAAATATGAAGATTGGCAAGAGAGAAGCATTTTTCTTCTGGTTGTTCATAGGAATTCATGGCTCTCTGCAATTAAAGCTAGAAGATTGGAAGCAGGACAGCTTGAGTAGAGATGATTTTCCTCCAAACTTTATATTTGGTGCAGGCACTTCTGCTTATCAGGTATAATCAATTGCCCTTACTACTACCCTCTTCTGTATTACATTTCTTACTATTGTATTAACTTTGGGGTGGGTATGTACAGGTTGAAGGTGCAGCAGCACTTGATGGCCGGAAACCTAGCATTTGGGACACCTATACACACTCAGGTTACTTCCACACACTTTGTTTTCTTTGCCAAAATATCCTTCAATATAATGTAGCAATTGTACAACTTTGGGTGTTTGGAAAACAAATATATAATGTTAAGAGTAAATGATCAGCTCCCTTTTAGGCAGGGGTCCCATGGAGAGGGTAATGCAACTATAATTTAGGGACAGGTAGTTCCATACAACTGCAAATTTAGGTTGTTAATAAAATATAAAATCTCTGCTACAAAAGCAAGAGCAACAGTTGTATCCGAGGACCATTTTTAATGAAAATAGCAGTGGAAGGCTGAGATTTTGTTATTGTTATAATACATTATTTGATGCCATGTATCATGTTTCTAGAATTTTCAAGACCATTCATAAATAATTTATAGAACTATTCAAATAATTTCTTAAATATTCTCAGAAACCATTTAGAAAGAAAATAAAACTGCATAAATCTTGAAAAAATATTGCTTTACTGCTCCATACAACTCCTTACTCTTAAGGTATTTTACTATTGTCATTTTCAGATTTGGTCTTTTACTAGTCTACTTGTAAAATAATAAAACCTTGAGTTGCTTTTTATAGCTCACAGGAGCAGTTTTGAAGGATCTTTTGGTCTTTTCCAAGTTAATTACACTTTTACCGTTCATCAACATTTGTGGGCATTGGTATACTTATTTTTTCCTTTAATAATCCAACTTGAAGGACTAAGCCAAATGCCCATTGACAGGGAAAATGCAAGACGGAAGCACTGGAGATGTTTCTGCAGATCAATATCACCATTATAAAGTAATTTCAATTCCTACACTTCGTTTTATTGATATGGGTGATATTAGATATGGGTAAGTTGATGATACCTAATTCACTACAAACATTTTTCAGGAGGATGTCCATCTGATGTTTAAAATGGGGCTAGATGCATACAGATTTTCCATATCATGGTCTCGACTAATACCTGGTACTGCCAAATATTATTTTTTACTTATTCCTAAAAACTATTCTTTGATGAGAGAAAAAGATAGTCTGTGTATAATAACTCTTTTCTAACTTTCTGGCTGCCTTCTACAGATGGAACGGGTGTCATCAATCCCATGGGATTGGAATACTACAATAATCTCATCAATGAACTCATCCTCCATGGTAATGAACTCGAACGGAGAATATGTGTCATTCATTAAATTCAACAATGTTCAAAAGAAAGGAACTATATTATTGTCCTGACATGATGAAAGTAGGTCAATGGAACTGAAGAGAGCTTATAAAACTAAACTGAAAAAAAGAAAGATAAAACCCAAAAGCATGTGGATTATTCTAAAAATGAAGACATGGATGACAATTCTAAAATTTGCAGGTATTGAACCACATGTTACTTTATACCACTTCGATTTGCCTCAGAGTTTGGAAGATGCCTATGGAGGATGGCTCAGTCCCCAAATAGTGTAATCTCTCTGTCTATAGTTAACACTAAAAGTAGCTGTAGTAATTCATGAAACTATACTTCACACTATCATATGTCTTACAGTTTTTGATTGGCATATTTTTAAACAGAGAAGATTTTAAATCCTTTGCAGAAGTTTGCTTCAGAGAATTTGGGGACAGGGTGAAGTACTGGTCAACTTTCAACGAACCAAATGCATTTCCGGTTTTAAGTTATGACATTGGTTGGTGGCCACCTCAACGCTGTTCTTATCCATTTGGATTATTTGGCAACTGTAGTGCAGGAAACTCAACAATTGAACCATACATTGTTAGTCATCATATTTTGTTATCACATGCCGAAACAGTCGAACTCTACAGAGAGAAATTTCAGGTTATAAGCATTTTAAATAGTATAATATTTATCCCTATAGGCTATAGGTTGACTGGTTTGCTGATGCTCACTTCTGAAGTGGCTAAGTTCTCTAGACCTGAGGAAGTCTAAAGATGAGCGTCAGCTAACTACGCAATGGACATTAGCTTTGGGGCTTGGTTATGGGGAAAGCACTTGGCCTTCTAAGAGACCAAGAGCTTGCAGAAAGTTATGGTTTAATAGCTGGATAAATTTTTTTTTCCTGCAGGCCAAGCAAAAGGGTTTTATGAGCATGACAATTCTAGTAATGTGGGGTGTTCCACTGACAAATTCGTCAAAGGACATAGCTGCAACTCAAAGGACATTTGATTTTGTAAATGGTTGGTAAGTGTTTACTGATTTCAAATGGGAGATTGCTTCTAGAGAAACTGTGATAGTATTGTTAGATATATAACAATTACATTCGGGTAAAAAAAATTGACCCTTTTCTCTCTTTTCATGCCCAACAGGTTTATGGATCCCCTTTTGTTTGGGGACTATCCTTCAAGTATGAAGAGCATTGTAGGTTCCAGATTGCCTACTTTCACCAAACAACAATCTGAAAAGCTAAGGGGATCTTTTGATTTCATTGGAGTGAATCATTACTGCAGTTACTATGTCTCCCATTTATCTTCTCACTCAGTTACAGGCAAAAGAGATTATTTAAGAGATTTAGATTCAATTACCACAGGTACATAGCAACTTTTGAAACATATTACAGAGCTTGAAATATTGGTAAGACATTCTAGATACTGATGTATGTATATACTTGTCTGTGCAAAGAACTGCGAGATGGTATCCCTATTGGTAAGGTAAGCCCATAATTTATTTCTTCTCTGATTGTAGTCAAAATCTTATGTATTAAATCAAACTATGTAGAGTGGAACAAGAAATATTATTGCTTAATTGGCAGATAGCACCATCTGGACTTCCAGTTGTTCCATGGGGGTTGAAAGCATTATTGGAATATTTCAAGCAGCGCTATAACAATCCACCTATACTAATCTATGAAAATGGTACTACCTTCTTGTGCCATATGCCATGTTTAGTTTACTTAGAACAAATCAATTGCACAATGCTAGTTTCTACTCAATTGTATATTGCTATTTCATTTAGAATCATCCTTTCTAGCCATCTTACTTCCAGGCAGTTCTCAATGAACATTATCAGGTCATACAGCTGTATTATAAACATTATAGATAAGAAATAAAATTATAGATAAGAAGATTTTCTTTTTTTTTTGAAAAACTGTGTTGATCTGATTGATCACAATATACAATCCATGACATTATACCCTTTATTTCAATTATCAGTAATTTGTGATAACTCCCTACCTGGTTATTTTTTCTCTTAGTTAGTTGTACTTCAAATTATTTTGTAATCCTCAAATCTGTGTAATTGGGAAATTTTATTTTCTTGGCTATTTGTAGTTGAAATTGTCTTCGATCAGCATGTTTTAGGTTTACCCCTTATTTCTTTAGCTTATTTTTGGATTTTCGGAGGTCCTTTAATCCTATTACCATTTAACTTGTACCATGATTTAAGCTCTAAATTAACTACTTTTGTTGCTTGTGGACATTAATATGTCTTGATTTCATATGGTTTCATTTTTGAAATGTATTGCAGGATATGGCACCAACAACAGTCAAGTTCTTTCACTCTCTGAAGCAATAAATGATAGGTCAAGGATAGAGTGTCTTCATGACTATCTTGAGAATTTGCTTGCAGCGATCAGGTATGCTCCATAAACTATACCCACAACTTTATATATCGTATCATTTTAAATTGTTTGGGTTATAGTGAACATGCTTGTGTGGGTATAGGAATGGATCCAATGTTCAAGGGTACTTTGTGTGGACACTACTGGACAATTTTGAGTTTCTATTTGGCTACCGGATTCGCTATGGCCTCTTTTATGTGAATTTTAAAGATAAAGATTTGAAGAGATACCCAAATCTTTCTGCTCTCTGGTTTACCAAATTTTTGAAAGGGAAGAAACACATCGAATATTTGTGGAAGAGAAGAGCACTGCCTGCAAATGTGGATTGACATCCTTAGAAATAATAAAACAAAAGTGGTCTATATGAGAGTAAGGAGGTTCGTAATGAATTCAACAAGGCAAGTGTGTGATGGTCGGGAGCATACCCAGGAAATTGGAACCTTGGTCTTTGTAATAAATGTCCCAACTTATGACTGAATCAAACGCCTACACATTATCATGTATATGAAATAGGTAATGTCTTGCCTAAATCCGTTATAAAAATGCTATAATATTTACAAATAAAAAAAAGAAAACGAATGTAGGACTATTTAGCTATTAGAGATTTTTTTGGCTATCTTGGGCTTTGTCATGTCATAAATGATATAAAGGCAAGTTAATTAGTCTTTAGATGAACAGGGTGTTTGTTCCAATAACAGTGACTCGTTTTTCATGTGTTGCAACATAAGCAACACCTCCCTAAAATTTTAATGTTTAGTTTTATGAGTTAGTTTAATTTTTTATTTGCAAATAAAATTTCATTTTTTTTTAATTATTTTTTGTTTTTAAATTTCATTCTAGTTAGTTTGTTTAAAATGTAGCAAGTCTTTATCATTATGTTACAAGGCATTCCTACAGTGACTGAAGGCTGTAATGTCTATGAGTGTGTTTATTTTTAATGGGTGACATAATAAAAAATAAATAAATAAGTAATTAGATATAATGGAACTGATGCAATGTATGAAAAACAAAATGAAAAGCTTGCATAAATGAATTCTTTACTAGTTATTTTTTTAGAGGTTAACATTTTTAAAATTTTGATGACCAATTCTAAATGAATTTGCAAAAGTTAATGAGTTGATGCTCCCAGTTAGGGATTAAATTTGATGGTCATATGGCCATTAATATATTTTTTAGTTGTATATTACAATTAATTATTTTAAGATATTGTATCACATGCAAGGTGGAATTTTAGGGAGATTGTCAAACACTATAAAGGATTGTAATAAATACATGTATTGTCTTTTATGTTTTCTTCACATGAGCTAGATATTATTCTTCTCCACATGCCAAACTCTAAGCCTCTTAAGTTAATATAAAGATACACTTTAAAAGAATTCTTGTAGAGTTGAGGACTTGTAGAGTATTTCAAAAATATTGAACAAATTCAAGTCTTTGTCTCCATGGTTGATGATTTGAAAAGATAAATACTTATAGAATAAATCAAAAAGATTTACGCAGTGTATCAAATATGATTTTAGGGCTTCCCATAAAAATGGAGTCTTTAAGTATTATTTTATAAATTAGCTTGTTTACAGAGTTGCCTATTAGTAATCTAGATAAAGATAATAAACCCAAGACATTGTTTGAGTGGTGTCCTCATATAAGGAGAAAAAAAAAATTATATAAAGGAAAAAACCCTTTGCACATGATAGCATGTCTAGGATAGAAATGCTAGCAAACAATAGAACTTGGAAGGAGGTTTATAACATCAATTTAGTTATCGTTGAACAAAACAAATTATTGGCAACATAGGCATTGAGTGATTATCTAGTCACTGTTGAGCTTATTACATAAAGATATTTTTATCAAAACATTTTAGATCGGTAAAAGTTGGTAAGATGCCCCTAAGATTCAACTCATATCTTTCAGATGTAATAAAGCAGCCCAAAAAAATTAGACACTAGTACAATATGAGATTTGAGCTTGGAAAAGACAAGGGGAATTCAAGATTGTCAAGGAGATGAGGAATTATGTAAGAAATGGAACAAGGAGTATCTTAATGATGCCTTTAAAAAAGTGTTGTGGAGAAAAAGTCACTATTCATGCTAATGAGGTGGTAGAACACTATTCATTAATGAGGTGTCAAAAATACTATTAATGCTAACACTATTCACTGATGAGGTGTCATAAACACTATTCATGTTGATACTATTCACTGATGAGGTGTCATGAACACTATTATTGTTGACTAGGTGGCATGGGGCACCATTATCTTTTAGGGCACATGGGTGACTTGGTTTTGACTAACATGATAGAAGTGGGGTACATTTACATGTGGGGGCTTATGATCATGAGTTTTACTTTAGTTAAAAGTAGATTCTTTACATTTTTTGGACTCTTGTCTAAGTGGGGGACAATGGCTACTTTCCTGATTGACCACCCATGTGGAATGGAAGGCCAGTTGAATAGCACATGGTGGGGTGCAATATAAAGTGGATCACATGGTGGAGATAACTTTTTCTATTGATCAATAGTCCCTCCAAGTGGAAGATAATGTGCTTCTTGGTTTCCTTTGCATTTTCTCATTCTCTTGTCTTTCTATAAAGTAATTGAAAACCATGACATTGGTAGGTTGATTGTAGGAGTTAAGCTTTGTGTGTAAGCTTTGTAGAGCCTCCTTGGTGTGTGAAATAACTAAGTTTTTTATGTGATTTTTAATTTGTTATAATTAATGATAAGGGTGAATTTTTATGATTCTTTATTAAGTATTAGAGCATGCATTTACCAAAGTGAGTTTCCATCATTTGGTATCAGAGCTCTAATGTGTGATGAGGAGCTGAATTTGGATTCCATCATTTGGTAAGCTCAATGAGAGTTGTAGATAGATAAAATTTGCACCCATTTAGAGTTTTAGATAGATGAATAAGGAAACCAATAGAGTTGCAAATTTATATGAAAGAATCATTGGATGAAGAGGTTGTGTAAGCAAGTGCACAGGGGGAGAGTTTGGAGGATAATGTTACAGCCATGAAGGAGAAGCTATAAATGGTAGTGTGTGATGTTAAAGATGATCCAAAAGTTGGTTGGATAGTGTGTGAACAAATCCAAGTGGGCTTTAGGTGGAGGTAGGCAGATAGTGGTGGGTTTCAATCCACATGAGGTTTGAATGGATATTGGTTAAGCCTTTTACAGAGGAGGATGGTCTATGGTGGTTCAAATTCCACAAGGAGTAGAGAGATAAGGAGAAGTATGAAGAGGAGACTATATAAACCTAAATTCGCTCATTTCCTTTATCATCACTAATATTACTATTAATCAATACTAATTATGCTTATCTCATTTATCCCCCCTAATTTTGTCCTATTATCACCTCTTCTAGTCATTTATCTAATATCCTCCTTCAATATTCTTCATTCACTAACCTTATATTATCCCCGCCAATGTATTAATTCCTCTAATCATTTCTTAATCTTATCCTAATCCCACTTATCCATTATTTGGGAATTTTAAATTCTCATAGCCCATCTACCCACCTACTAAGCCTACTCCTAGGCTTTCCTACAAGCCTACCCCCTAGATTCTCTAGAATCCCTATCTAATCCATCCCTAATTAAACCTCCTAAAGAGATTCTATAGGTTTCTACCTCTAGAACCTTCTTTCCTCTAGAATCCTCCAAGGAATTTTTAATTCCTTGGATAATCCTCCACCATAGATCCTAACAACCCAACTTTGAAATCTAGCCATTGATTTTTCCCTCTATGTTCTCTATAAACAAACCAGTCCTTCGTTTAAACCATATAAAAAATCCATGGATGAAGTTAATCGAATCCCCATGTCAATCTAGCAAATCTATGATCAAAATAATGAATGTTGTATAATTGTTCACTAGTTTAGCTCTTATGCTTAGTCATCAAACCAAGTCAGTTCTAGACTTGATGTAGCTAGGCACAAGCATAATAGGGTCTAGTGCACAACATTTAACACACTTTTGTGCTGGCATCAATTTCACACAAGGCATAATCTTTGTGTGCTCACCTAAAGCTCAAAAATGAAGGGACCGGGCTTGCATTGGGCTAGTTGAAGCATGATGCTACTTGGATTTCAATGGGGTTTACTCATTGGCAAGATAGACTTAGGTGGCATGTCATCAGTAGGCTATTATGGGGAAGTTTAATAGGTGTGAGCCTTCTCAAGGGCATAAGTCCTTAGGTACAAGTTCATCTCTGGCTAGATAGAGCTCTTAATGGTGAAAGTTATGGGAATAACTAGTTAAGGTCATTTAGCCACTTAGACAAGTCATGGGAATAGCTTGGGTTCAAGTACTCATTTTCAGGGTAGCACTAGGCACAGGTCTTAGAATCTCAGCACATTCAGGTCCCAACACTTAGT
Source organism: Torreya grandis (assembly GCA_037957365.1). Lineage (NCBI taxonomy): Eukaryota > Viridiplantae > Streptophyta > Pinopsida > Cupressales > Taxaceae > Torreya > Torreya grandis. Next base: position 1,901,480 of record JARHVA010001027.1, read on the forward strand.
TTATTCTTTAGTTACGCTGAAGTTATTATATGGCACAAGAACACCATTAATGACTAGGAACAACCCTTTATACCACAATATATTTAAAGTAAAGAAACTATATCATTACTCATATACACTTAAGTTATAAACATAATGCTACTTAGACTATAATGCAAGAAGAAACACTTAAGTGATTCAACAACATTCTCCATTAACTTCGTAGTTCAACATACACATTTCAAGATATAAAAGTAGAGCATATGCTCTTCCCTAACAATACTCATGCCCAATGGATCACAGGTGAGCTTGGGATATAAATTTTGAAAACCTAACCTATTTCATGCAGATTATAAAATGATAGTGTTGGCTCTTCGTTTCAATAGAGTTTTGTTACATTAATCGCCTCCCTCCCTTCTTCAAAAACAAGCCTTCTTATATACGCAGTTGGGTATCTGCTTGCCAAGTAGGATGGGCACGTGCCAAGTGATGAGTTGTCCTTTGGGGTCATTATCTCACCTTCTCCACTCTGCTGACACCTTCACTTCCCAAGACATCACATACAAGTTCTTGCAAGGATGTCCTTTGAAGGGTGGCACCATGCAACCACCTACCAGCTAGGATGAGATCCTCTGGGATTCCTCCAGCTAGTGCCAAAAGTATAAAAGGGGAGAAACCATTGCAAAATATTTCCTCACATCAAGATAGGTTCAGTTGGTATGGTCCACATAGTTTGTATTAAAAGGGGCCCAACATTACCCCATATAAAATTACTAGTCCACGCTGAACTAATTTTTTAGCACCTTTAGTGTGCAAAACTGGGGTACACCCTATTTTAATTCTATCTTGAAGTTCTCAAAACCCTAAATAACACCTTTGATTTATTCAACAACACCATCTGCTTCAGTTGAGGTAGCCTCAAGGGTAAGCACACCCATGCTTTCTAATTATTTCCTTGAAGGCCTCAAGCCTTTCTCTAGATCACCTTACCCTGCCATCTAAGATATCTCCTTGATCACTGGCCTTCATTTGGAAGGTACAAAAGAGAGCCTATAGGTCTTGCTCTTGGATCTTTAGTTGGGCACTAATAGTGTTGACCTTTGCCTTCACTTAGACGTGCTCAGTTCTGCTCATTGAGAAGGAGTGTTGGAATAAAGCATCTTTCTCCTCCTTTTCCTTTTTAAGATGCACATAAATGACTACTACCTAGGTGGAAAATTTGTAAAATATAGAGTCTACTTCCTCTACACTCACTTCAAGCTTGGCAAAGAGGTATTCCACCATGTCCAACTTCTTGTTCAATTCTATTTTTAAGGCCTTATAGCAGTCTTCTTGTTCCTCCATCACCGAACTCATCCTAGGGAACATCTGTTCAATAAGCGCACAGACCTTGTCAACTTCTTTCATCCCTGAGGTATCAACACCATCTAGAAGGGATGGCTCTACCTCTTCTACATGCTCAACTAGCTATTTAAGCTTGAGCCTTGTTTCCTTAAGCTCCTTCTTAGTTTCTTATTCTATTTTCTTCCATCTATTTGTATGGAAATCACTGATGATGTTCTTACATGATAATGAGGAAGCCATCTTGATTAAGGCATTAGTTGAGCACATAGGGTTCATGTCTCAAGGATTGATGAGTTGGTAGTCATGTCCTTCCTCTAACTTCTTGGAAATCTAAATTACTTTTGTTGGAACCTCAAACTTGGGATCATTCATGTAGAAATCTAGTGCATAAGAAACTTGGTGGAACATCAAGATCATGGTAATCTTTGGTGGCATGCACTCCATCATGTATAAGTCCTCATCTTGTTTAAACTCCTGCTATGCTCTTTCTTAGTTGATTGACTCATCTTCCCCTCCCTCGCTCAGCTCTTATTCTTTGCTAGCACTGGTGCCTATGCCAATACCTTCTTCTTCTTAGGGTTCTTCATCAGACTTCCCCCATTGTATGCTTCTTCTCTTTCTTTGGTGCTACACCCACCATTGTGTTCTTCCTATCGTGCGGGTTCTTCAGTGGACTTCTCCTCCATATCCATTTCTTTCTCTGCTTATTTATCCAAGGTGCACGTATCACCTTCTTTATCTTCAGGTGCACCTTTCGAAATCAGGTGCACCTATTGTGCAGCTTCCTCTACCACTCTAGTAGAGGTGCTAGATGAATTTTCTATTACCTCTTCCCTTCTAGGTTCTATGCTAGAGGAACCTTCTTCTCCTCTCTCTCCTTTACCATCCTGGCCCTTTCCTCCTGGGCCACCTTTTCTTCATTTTCACTTTTCTTTTCTTTCTCCTTTTCGGCCTTTTTCTCTACCTCTTCCATCTTAGCTTTCTCCTTTTTAGCCTTCCTTTGCATGGTTTACACCCTGCATTTCTTTTCTTTGGCCTCTATCTCCTTGACCTCTATTTAATAGATCTCTGCTTAGGACATGCCTTTGGCCCTCATGGCCTCTCACCTCCAGTGTAACTTCAGTACTACATCTATGTGCTCTTGGTCCATGCCCATGTCTTCCAATTTTCACTTCAACTCCTCTTCTATTGGCACTCTTGAATGTCTCACTTCTTTAGGCTATTCTATAATTCCTCCTTCCTTCCTTCTTTCTTCTTTGCTTTCATCTTCTTCTCCTTGCACTCCTCCTCTCCTCTCCTTCACTCCTCGGCCTCAACCATATTGATGACCTCTTTTGGCATCCTAGCCTTTTTCATCTCTTATTTTTGCCCCTTTATCTCTTGGGCCTTCTACATTTCAACTTCACTAAAGCTAAGTTTCCTTTATCTCCAACTTCTCTTCTCCAACTCAGTGTGAGGTGGCAAAGAGGGGATCCCTTCACTTGACGAGGATTCATCTTCCTCAGGAATGATATACACACCCCTCTCGACTGTCTCTTCCTCCATCTCTTCTTAGTCCCCTTCCTCTTCTATGTCAGAGAGAACTATCTTGGGCATCAGAATCTGATTCTTCCCCTTCTTCTTCTTTGTGCTGGGGTAAGTCTTTGGCATAAATTTCATGCATTTTTTGGAAGATCCCAAGGGGGATGATTCTTCTTATGATATTATCTTGAGCTTCAGATGCTCCTCTATTTCTTCTAAAGTTCCCCCCCTCTTCTTCTGGGGAGACTTCCTCTTCTCTAGTGGCACTGGGGTTTCATCATCACCGATCTAGATAGGAGGATCGGTGCTTTGTGTTTCACTTTCTTCTTGGGTTGTCTTCTTCCTCAACTTCATCTCATAGTAAAGCTTATGGATGAATCCCTCAATGGTAACCTTTAGGAGGGGATCTATGTCAGTGTAATCTGACTCATCTTCCTCATCTTTGGTGGCCTTCCCATTAGCACAAATGAGCTGGTGCCTTAATCGACACCTCTCCATATTTTGTTCCTTGACTGCTATGTCTAGCTACTATGCATTGGGTATCCATTTTAGTTCCTCTCTAAAGTATTTTTCCAAGAAGGCATAGGGGATCTTTAATCAACCTAACTTGTTACCATCCATAGTGCCAGGTGCACTAAAAAAAATGTTGGATTATGGCAAAAGTTTCCATTCCAAACAAACTCTATGGAATCCCTTGAGGGATGCACCATTCTAGCCTGAAGGCCTTTATATACTTCTCACACTCTTGCATCATGCATGTTTTATATTTAACACTGAAAGAGGTGGGACAGGTGAAGTCTCTATACTTTTGTGCCAGGGAATCATTATGTTTTGGGAAAACCTAGAGATTATCCTCATTACCATCTGAGATCTCGATCTTCTCCATGAAAATCAATATAAGGATTGACCCCCATTTGAGTGTTCCCTTCACACTATGCCATTCCATCATGTTTTTCACCAACTCCTCGATGATGAAATTTGCAATATTGAATTACATGCCTTGTGCCATGTGGTGTGTTATGCATAGGTATGCCTTTGACACGTCAGTCCATCAACTACCTATGCATAATTTGGAGCTTACAAGGCACATCGTCACCCTCATGTTGGGGTCCTCGTACATTTTGATGGGGAATGCAAAACCCTCTTAAATTAATTAAGGATATTTTCAAAGTGATCCACCTCATCATCATCATCCATAAATTGATGGATGTCTTTGTCAACATCTGGGAGACTAATTATCCTTTTGATCAGTGGCATCGATATCTTCATGCACCTACCTACAAATTACATGCGGTCCTCATACACTTGTGATAGTAGGAACTGTATGAGTTCCTCCAAATTCTTGAAGTAGGGTAATTCATAGAGTTTAGTTTCACTATAATTTGTTAGCTTGTCTCAAATTGAGACATCAAAGAGGGTATTTCCTTGTGATGACTTGCACCCTGTGTCTACCACCCAATCCTACATCAAATATTACAAGTGACTTGATGTTTTATGGTTGTATTATTTTAGTTGGTATTTGTGATCAAATGAGCATCAATCTTCCCCCACCACAAATTATGGAGGAAACTAAATGTATTGGTATGACATCTTAGTTAGCACCTCAATGTCAACATTCATAATGCTAACTACATCTACTAGCTATGCCTTGGTTTTGGCAGACACTATCTCTTCTATAATCCTAACCCATTTGGGTTCTTGTTTCACCTCTACAAATCTCAATGCCTTGTATTTATTCACCATATTAAATGTATTTGTGTTGAACCTTGGGTATGGATTATCAAAGCCTCAAAGGGTGATTGGTGCTTATGCAGTCATGAGATCTTTGACTATACCTTTGACTTTGAGCTTTGTTGGTTGCTAATGGTAGCTTGGGTGATAGATTCTTATTCAAACTCAATTTTTTTCACAGATCTCTCTTTCCAACCCTTCAACTTGGCCTTGTTATGAATGCAATCTTTCTCAATGTGCTACCATTCACTCTAGGTGCCTGAATTACTCAAGTTTTCACTACGATAGTGTTCTTTCTCTTCGACTCTTAGGTTTTTGCTTAAGTTTGCTCTAAGTTTGAGTTAGTTTAAAATTTTTAACCTAATTAAGTCTATCTCTTGATATTTTATACCCTTCATTATCATCTACCATCATTAATATAGGCTTAATGGCATAGGCACCTCAATTTCTTAGAAAACATGAAAATCTATGAAATCTTCAAGAATATCTTGTCCTTTACATATTAATTGTGTATCTTTGTGCCACTGCTATCACCTCATTAAATGCTAACAATGATTTTTTCGTGAAGTGATGTGTGGTTCAAATGGTCACTTCCTACTCATTTCTAGGTGGGTGCTAGCTGTCTTCGATGATTTTATTCTATACTTATATACTTTAACATGACCTTCACCTTTCTTGTGGTAACTTAGGCACAATGCCTCACATGCACATGATTCAACCTCCTCAGTTCTACTTTGTCTTCTAGTTATGATCCTATTTCAAATATGTTTATCTATCTCGGTTAATTTCATATGCATCATCTTGCCTTGGCCTATCCTACCCCATACAAATCCCTTACACTAGCCCTCTAGTGCTTTGTTTTTCTTTTGATTCTATTGTGCATTGTTATATTGTACATCTTAGCTTCTTATTTTTGCTTGACCATATTGATAATATTTACTTCTTGCCTTCTTAGTTATCTGGTGTAAGATCAATGGATGTGCCTTATTTTAAATTTGGTGCAAAGGTAACTCTATAGCAATCCGTTCTTGGGCCTCCAAATGCCTTGCATTCTTCATCTTATGCACATTTATCTTTTTTTACTTCTTGCACCTGGTAAGCTTTATGCACCCACCATTTAGATGTCTGGCATCATACATTGAGAGGGAATAAGTGCTTGACTCACCTGATTGAAATTATGCATGAATTACTACTAGATAAGTTTTTGTGGCTGTCACGCATTGCTCACTGCTTTTATACATTATACAAAGAACAAAATAAAAAGAAAAGAATGGTTTGGCTTATGCCAAACTTTATCCTAGTCAACTCAACTCAAACTGACTAGTGATTAAGAATTCAGAGTTTTTATGGTGCAAGCACCATCCTACTACCTATATGGCTTCAATCGGTTGCCATTGAAATACCCAAGGAGCATTTCACTAGACAACATGAAAAACTTCCATGTATTGGTTTCCAATATGTGGTGGATGATTTAGGTGATCATCCACCATATTTGTAATTTACCTAGGTAATTAAAGTACTTGGAATCATAAAGCAACATCAATGTTCCTTCATTTAGCTTATTTTGCTTGATATGCTTGTCATGTCAACACTTCTAGCACCCCTTTTTGATATGCTAACTCCATTTGGCTTGGGCACACTTCTCATCCAAATGCTCCAAGTCTTATAACCTTGTGCTTAAAGATTCTTGGTCATCCAAGTAACTAATACGTGTAATGCCTAAGGAGGCAACCATGAATTCCATGGGAATAACTGCTTCACTTCCAAACACTAGTTGAAATGGTGTAGCCTTGTTCAGGCAATTGAAAGTCATGTGATACACCCATAGTATCAATAAAACATTATCATCATAATCCTTGTGACCCATGTTGCATATTTTTTTAGGCATGTACCCAAGATTTTGTTGAATGTTTTCACTATGCCATTGGCTTGTGTATGATAGGGGGTGGTCTTGTGGTATACCACTATGTATTCAGTCAAAAGGATGTGCACCATCTCATTAATGAAATGAGTACCCATATTGCTATTCAAAATTAATGGACACCCATACCAACTTATGATGTTTCCCATATAAAACATGTGGCTATCATGGCTATGTAATCTTTTATTGGTGTGGCTTTAGTCCACTTGGTAAAAATGGTCAATGACTACTAAAATATATCTTGCACTTGTGTACTGTGATATAAGAGTGATTTGACCAACAAAGTCAATGGATTATTTTTTAAATGGTGCATAGGAAAGAATGGGGATGAAAGGCATCTCATCCCAATGGTTGGGATTTCTAGTGCATTGGCATATGTCACATGCCCTGGCATACTCCTTTGCATCTTGGAACAAGCTTGGACACCACAAGCCTAATTTTAATACCTTGCATGCCATTATGTCTCCAGTGTAATGGCCTCTTTTGATTCCATCATGCACTTCCTATAATATGGAGTCCCTTTCATGTTCGAAAACACACCAGCATACGACTTCATCTCTACTCAGTTTGTACATCTCCCCCTTAATGAGTTGAAATGGGGTGGTGTGAACCACAAGTTGCTTCTTCTTCTCCTTAGTTGACAAGGTTTGGGGTGAAAATCCATACGTTAGGAAAGTGATATTTTTTTCTAAATCTTTAGGGACATGCTAAACTGTATATATCTACAAGTTTGGTATGTCATACTCAATTAGCACTATTATATCACCAGAATTGATGCAGGATAAATGGTCTGGCCCCAAGTTGTGCTTTATTAGTTTAACAACAATGGAAAACTAGAATTCTTGGAATAGAATAATCCATCTACATATGTGCCTATGTAAAATGGGCTTATTTATGAGGTACTTGAGCACCTCATGATTAGTGAAGAAGATGAATGGGGTTGCCAATAGGTATTACCTAAATTTTTGTAATGCATAGACCATTACTAGTGCCTCACACTTGGTGGTGGTGTAATTTTGCTCTGTCTACATCAATTTTCTACTTGTGAAGGAGATGGGGTGGTCCATCTTTCCCTCACTTGGTTAAACCAATATGACATCAATAGCAAAGCCTAAAGCAGTGACAGGGATGTGGAAAGGAGTAGTCCAATCTAGAAATTGTAAAATTGGTGTGTTATCCAACTTTAGCTTCAATGTTTCAAAAGCCTCCTCTTGTACCTCACCCTAATAGAATGGGCCATCTTTGCACAAGAGCTCCTCCATAGGCACTATGATCTTTGCATAGCTCTATATAAACTTCTTGTAGTATCCATAATGGTCTAGAAAGATGTGAATGTCTTTCTACATTAAAGGAGTCTAGAGTTAAATTATGATGGCTATCTTTACAGGATCAACAAGTAAACCACCCTTGAAGATGGTGTGCCTGAGCAATGTTCTAAAGGGGGTTATGAAGATGCACTTATTCAATTATAAATATATTTAGATCTGCCCATGCCTTACAAACATGAGGCATAAATTGTTGTATTGGTCATTTACAAGGCCATACATAGTCCAATCATCAAGATAAACTTGGAGGAACTTATGGATAAAGTCATTGAAAGAAGTGATCACTACCCTAAAGAATATGGTTGGTGCATTCTTGATTCTAAATGGAATCACATTATAAGAGAAAGAACCCCATTCAATTGAATGGGGTTAGGAATGGGTCACTAACATAGGTAGTGTTTAAGATCCTATAGCCCACATAGATCCATATGTACCCATCCTTCTTAATGTTGATGACCATCAGGCTCACCCATTCAAATTCTTACACAAGGTAGATGATGCTGGTGGCAATCATTCCATCAATCTCTATTTTCACCTTGGCATGGAGATTGGGATTCATTCGATACAGGCACTTCTTGACTAGCCTCGCACCATCCACTAGCTTGATTCTCATTTTGCTAAGGGAAGGGTGGGTGCCCTTCATATCTTGGTTGCTATGCAAGAACAAGTCCTAAAATTATTTCACGAGGTAAGTACTTATAATGGCAATATTTGGCTCATATTCTACATTGATGTCTACTTTAGTGGTCTTGAGTGGTGCATAGTAGGGCTCATTCTTCTCTTGATGAGAGTCCTTAACTTTCCTTGTCTCCTTAGTTTTTTCAATTCAAAGATGTATCAGATATTCTCCATCTGGGGCATTATCATCCATAAGGTGCATTAGTTTTTGTATTCTTGGTAGAGCCTTCTAATTTTGCTCTTTCCAGGTCTTATCATCTTCCTCATTGGAGTCACTATTGAGTGCCCACTCTTCAAAGAATGTTGGGAGTGCTAATCCTTTTTCCCCAAAATTTTCAATCAGGTGCTCTTCTAGGATGGTGGTGTCCTTAAATACTACGCTGTGAATGAATTGCAATGGCTATAATAGTTCTAAGTTTTATGAAGAAAAGGAGAAGGTGTGCATGAACCTCTCCTTGAGTATTTCCCAATTTCCTATCTAGTGGTGAGTTTAATTTACAATATACCATGCTCATGCCCATGTTTTCAAAGTCTTATAGAATACATGCACCCACATGCCTTTTGGCATGTTCTCACCATAAATAGTCCAGGTTTCTTCACACAACTGCACTTGTGTGATTGGGTCAAAATTACCTGAGTAAGTGGGTATGTCCAAGTCCTCATTAATTTCTACAAACTAGTACATATTGATGCCTTTACATTTTTATGCATTGGCAATTCAAGTCTTTGCACTGCCCACCAACGAGGGGCAATGCACTTCAAGGTATGCACTAGTGGCCCATTCTATCTATTTCCTTGGGGATGTCAAATTTAATGTCATGGATATACCTCTCTATAGGTTGGATCCCTTCATGCTTTGTGAGCACTGTAAGATTCCATTTACTTAGATAGAACACCCTTTTTTCCAACCTTTCTAGTGTGGGGAACCCATCTCTTCTATTTGTACTCAATCCTAGCCAGTCTTGTTCTAGCTAGCCTTGGATCGACTATGTGTACTAGGCTCACCTTTAGTTGGTGATCTCATAAGCCTCTTTTACCGATCATTCATAAGATACATCAGTTGTATCAAAGGTTGATTGTCTATCCTCCCATTCGAGCATGCCTTGGTCACTATGGTTGAGCTTCTTGATGTCCTGCAATGTGATGTTGTAAATGTGGTTGATCTCATCCTAGATATCAACACTTTCCACATATGGGTGACCTTGATCACTTGATAGAGGGATCACCACCCTCTCTTTTACATTTTCAAAAGTCATGTATCACTTCTTAAATCGCATGTTTGTGTTATTCATGTAGCACCATGGCCTACCTAAGAGCAATGGATAGTTTTCCTACTCTAACAACTTGATAACCTTAAAGTTGGCTTGGAACTCGATGCCCATGATATATACAATTATGCCCTTCAATTTCCTAAGAGGTTGTGCTTGGGTTTTGTTAGCCATGAATATCATGTGAGGTGAGGGTCTCAAAGGTAGCCGTCCCATCTTCTCCCATGTAGTATTGGTAAGAATATTAACCTCAATGCTCATGTCTATAATTAATTCACAAATCAACCATCCATTGATGGTGGTATCGATCAATAACTCTTGGTCATACTCTATGTTCTGAGTATGCCTTACTTCATGCATCTAGTCCATATATGGCATAGTAACTTTAATCATTTAAGGTGCAACCTCTTCTTTTGGTTTCTTCCCTACATGCTTCAACAATAAATATATTATAGTAGGGGAAACATCCCTTTAGTTTTTAGGAGGCACAAGATCTTGATCAACTCTTATAATTCAACCTCCTATTTGTCTTATCTTTTGTGCAAAGCAGTGGCCTGTGCCTCTAGATCTTTAGCTAGCTAGAGTTTGCCCTAAAAATTTTGTATCATACTCATGACTTGTTGCAGGACATCCTTCTATCACATAGGGTTAAGATAGGGCACAAATTTTGGCTCAAGTCATATTATGTGCTCAATATTACTTGATTCACTATACTCCAAGCACAGTTCTTAGGTTTGTGCAGTGGTCGGCTGAGTGGTGAACCCACTCTAGGTTGTGTCTTAGACTTTAAGTGGATCCTTACGCGTCTATTATGTCTTGGTATCCCACCTTTATTTTTTATATAAGTCTGATCATTCCTCAACCATATGTGGTCCTTGACAATACCTGCATGTTGGATGTATTGGGTAGTCATACTGATAATGATCAGCCAACCCACACTTGTAACATGATCATGGTGGGAATCTCCCTCCACCACATCCTCCTCCTCACCCATGCATGACTCATTGGTTCCCATAACCCATATTGTGTTGGCCATATCCCTTATTTCATTGATTTACTTGAATATTAACTGATGTTGTCACCTACCTTGCACCTCTTTCATGTTTTGACACATCTCATCGATGACTCAACATTCTGTTATTGAGTATGTATAGGCATTACATATCTTGCAGTAAATGGTAGTGTTTATTTGACTATCACATTGCACAAGAGGATAGTTCTAAGAGTCATACAACCCATGATAAACTTCATAGCTAATAAGTAGGGTGCAAACATTTCTTCATGGGAAATTATTCTTGTTATGCCCCTCCATCTCATAGTCAGTACACCATAACCCACTACAAGTGTCATGTGTTAAACCAATATTCAGCTTCTATAGCTATGAGGCCATTGACATGATCTGTGCCTCCTTAAATGGGTTGATCCCAATGTTGGTGTTGCCTAATTCCTCATCCCAAAGTATAGATTTAAGTGTTTCATAGGGGTCCATGAAGGTCTTCATGGATAGTGCTCATTTGAAGGTTACTAAAAGGCCTCCAATAAACCATTGTGCATGTTAAGAGGGGTGAATGTCATATGCAAGATTAGAGAGAAGAGTTTTAAACCATGTTTCATACAAACACACACTCTCAAATAACCCTTGGTTGATTTCCTTGAGTGATGTGATGCTCTACTATTTGAACTCATGTATATCAAACTCTTTCAAAAAGGCTTCCTTCAACATATCATAGTCAATCATATCCTGATTTATATCAAATTTTTGATACCAAGTATGAGTGAAATCTAGCAAGGTGGTTGTAATCTAAGTTTCCCTATGTTTAGACTAAGTGATACCCCAAACGTGTCATTTTAGTTCACACTTAAGTACATGTTCTATGGTATTCTCTACACTATGATACTTGGGAAAGTGAATCAACATCTCATATTAGACTTGTTAATGGGGTGGTGTCAAGTTTTGAGGCACTTATCCCCCTTGCATCTATGTTGGATGTGGCCTCTAACACATCTAATTGTAGGGTGGAGTGTTGACCCTATCATTGTTGGATACACTATCAAAATTATCAGTGTAATATCACTCACTTGTGGCACCATGCTACTTCCTATAGGCTATTTCCCAATCAGTGCATCTAATATCCTCTACATGAGAATGATTATGCCTATGTTAATGGTTCTTGGGTTAGAACTTTATAGGTTCACTGTATCTTCACTCAAATCCTTGTAAGGAATCACTTTCTTAATCACAAAATCTTGATCTAAATGTTGAATCCTATCAAAGTCAACATCAATAATAGCATCAGTTACCATTATTCTATCTTTTAATGGAGAATCTAGTGCATGAGCTTGTGCTTAAAGTTTAAATGGGGTAGGTGCTTTTAGCACATCCTCAGTCACCATGTATTATAAGAACCCACTGGATCTTAAGCCCAACTACTAAGACCAATCTATTGCTTCTACCTCTCTCTCTTCTTATTGATGCAATTCAAGGGATCCTTCCCCATGCCCTTCTCACTTGCTAAGAATCCTCTCAACACTTCTAGGTTCCATATCCTCCATCATCCTACACCTTTGCTTACTATAGTTTAGCCTCTAGATCTCTTGGGTGTCAAGTTTTTGGTCCTCTTCCATCCCACCTCACCTACACTTCCACTTCTGACCTTCTATGCTTACTCATATGCACAAGGATTTTAGCCTTCCATTCTTATGGTTTATATATCATAACACACCAAAATATTCTTCAATTTGGTTTTTATCCCTCTTATGAACATGCCCCTTTATTCATGAAGAAACTCATACTCTACTTCTTTAGGGCACAAGAAGGTCAACACTATGAACTCCAACACATAGTTGGTAAATGTACTGATCCACCACTTATCTACATCATGCATCTAAACTTCATCTAGGCTCTCCAACCTCTCTTTGCACTCTATTTTCCACTTGATACGTTGGCCATAACTTTTCCTTCTAGAGGTAGTGTAGGAAACCAACCACCAGTACACATGCTTAGGTAGTTCATAAAAGGACACCTCATATATAGAATTATATAGGTTGGCTTGTACCCATTTTCTTAGCTCTTGTCCTTTGCATGTGGGATGCTTCTACATAAAACTATCTTCCACTTGCTCTATTTAGTGTTTGATATTCTCAAGTGATAGTCAGAGCCTCACTCTATTGCAACATTTCAATAATTAAATTTAATAGGGTCCAAACAATGGAACCAAAATATGGTAGAAAAGTTCACTAGTTTATCTCTTGTGTTTAGTCATGCACTTAGCCATCAAACCAAGTTAGTTTTAGACTTGATGTATCTAGGCATGATGATAGTAAGTTCTAGTGAACAACATTTAACACACTATTGTGAGGGCATCAATCTCAAATAAAGTGCAAGCCTTGTACACTCACCCTAAGCAAAACAATGAATGGACTAGGCCCATGTTGGGCTAGTTGAATCATGAAGCACTTGGGTTTCAATGGGGTTTAGTCTTTGGTAAGATAGGATCAAGTGGCCTATCATTGCTAGGCTATTCTAGGGAAGTTCAATAGGCATGAGCCTTCTCAAGGTCACAAGTCCTTAGGTCCAAGTTTATCTCTGGCTAGCTAGAGCTCTTAATGGTGAAAGCTATGGGAATAACTAGTTAACGTCATTTAGATACTTAGATGAGTCATGGGAATGGCTTGGGTTCATGTGCTCATTCTTAGGGTAGCGCTCTTGATGTGGGTCTTAGAATCTTGATGCATTCATGTCCCAACACTTAGTCTATTCTTTAGGTAGGCCTAAGTCACTATATGGCAAAATAATGCCATTAGCTACCAAAAACAACCCTTTATACCACAATATATTTAAAGTAAATAAATTATATAATTGTTCATATACACTAATTTATAAACATAACACTACATAGACTATAATGCAAGAATCAACACTCTAGTGCTTCAGCAACATTCTTCATTAACTTCATAGTTCAGCATACAAAGTTCAAGATATAAAAGTAGAGCATATGCTCTTCCCTAACACTAATAATGCCTATTAGCTCATAGGATAGTTTGGGCTATATATTCTAAATACCTAACCTATTTCATGTAAATTACAAAATGCTAATGTTGGATCTTTGTTTCAGTATATCTTTGCTAAATTAATCACCTCCCTCCCTTTTTAAATAATAAGCCTTCTAATATAGGCAACTGGGCATCTCCTTACCAGGTAAGATGGGTGTGTTCCAAGTGATGAGTTATCACTGGGGGTTGTTATCTCATCTGCTTCACTTTTTTGAAACCTTCACTTCTTGAGCTACCATGTACAAGTTCCAAGTGATAAGTTATCGATAGGGGTTGTTATCTCATCTTCTCCACTCTTTTGACACCTTCGCTTCTCAATCCACCATGTACAAGTTTCTACAAGGATGACCTTTTAAGGGTGGCACCATGCAACTGCTTACCAGCTAGTGTGAGACACTCAGGGATTCCTCTAGTTCGTGCTAAAATTATAAAAGGGGAGCAACTATTGCACAAGATTGACTCGTGTTGAGATAGGTATATTTGGTATGGTTCACATAGTTGGTACAAAAGGGGGCCCAACAATGAATCAAGCCATCATTATGTCAAAATTTTGAGTCTAATATTTGTAATCCATAAGCTAAATTAGTTTGAAGATCTTGGAAAGAGGCTAGTTGAAGCAAGGAACTGGTAAGAGTTTCTTCATTTATTTTGAATTGCTTTCATAATCTCTCCTATTAGGTAGTTTGATATTTTGGCTTTAAATTTCATATTTAGGTAGATTAATCCATATAACTCAAAATTTTATCTACATTTTGGCAACCATAATGAGACTAATCCCCCAATTTAATCATTTTGATTTTAATTGGTGTTTTTCATAGCTTTCAGGGTTGACTAAGTCAAGAACAAGTATCAGATTTTGAAGAAATTTTCATGCATAGGTGAACTATAACATTGCCCTATAAGTCATGACATTGTACTCACAATTTTGTCCTTGGGAATTGTATTTTTGCATCAACCATCTAACTTAACCAATAATAGTTTTCTCTAACACTAAAAAGTTTTTGATGGTATGAAAAATCGTGACTTCATGAATTGCATTATCTCTCTAATATTGGTGATATTGTCTTTCTAATCATGATTTTATAGGTTCTTTGTTTTAGCATAAAATAATTAGTTTTTTTTCTCATTTTCTCTTAACATCAGTGGGTTTATATTATTTATCATGTCTTGCAAAAGTAGAGTTTTCATCCTCTATGTGTAAAAAACAAAATCAGTCAAAAAATTAGTGGGCGCTTACTAAGTTTCAATATTGCCACTCATAATTTGTGGTATTGACTTTCAAGTCACAATATTATCATTGACAGTCATAATATTGTGATCTTTGTCAAAAATTCTAAAGATTATCTATTGAACTCTAACGTGTAGGTTTAATCTTGTCATTCTTTATTTTGCAGGGAGACCAATAATCATATAAATCCTTTTAGAACCTTATTTAAGTGGTTTGGGTCTTAAAATATATATTTGCTAACCACATTTTTGTAAGGGGTTTTATCCTTGTAACCTGTTGTATGATAGTTGACTATGTTTTATCAACAAAAAAGCCAAATAGAGCATCATATGCAATAAAAATATCACATCCTTAATTATTTTTGTACCTTTTACAATACCATTAATCATGATCTATATTTTTGTCCCTTAAATAGTGATATTGTGTTCATAATAGCAATATTGTAATTTGATAATTGTTGGGACTGTTTTTCATTTACTATTTCATATCTTCAATTAATCAAATACATTTTAGGATAAATTTGATAAAAAATATCTTTCTATTCTATCAATTGTTTTTAGGTTTGTCCATTTTAATATATATTTTTATCTTGGTGTCTTTTAATAAAATTTAGATGCATAGTTAAGGTATTAACCTATCATAAGTTAGTTGTGTATAATTCTTAGGCATTTACATCTATAAAACATCTAGACTAGATTTTATTTTTAGTCTATAATAGACATTTTAAAATTATGTTGCTTTCTATAATAACACCATTCTTGTAGTCACGATATTGTATTGCAACTTACAATATTACCAAAAATATCATGGTTTTGAAGAAAACTGTGTGGTAACCACTAGCAGTCGACACTTTTTACTAAATCATGACTTTATAGTCATGATATTATGTAAGAGTCGTGATATTTCCCTTTCTAATAATGATATTATAGTAATTTGACTATTTATCTATGATATTGCATTTTTGTACTAATTTTTGCATTCAATTTTATCTTTTTTGAGAGCATTTTTAGAGTTATTTTAAGTCATTTCAAGCCTCTCACAAAGCCCAAATAGCCTTGGCATCAAGAGATCTTCCTATCAACTCGTTCTTGTATCATGATAGGGAGAGAACTAGGGGTGATGCCCCTTAAACCCACTAAGGGTTGTTGCCCCCAGACCCCCACATCATGACCTACTCACCCAAAGAATTTATAGATCCAAATCATATTTTTTTTAGTGGTTTTTATTAAGGATTATTAGAATAACATTATATTTATTATAGGGATAAATCTATTGGATATTTTGAATTTCTAAAAAATTATTTTATAGGTCATATTTTAGTATAATGTCTTGTCTTATAGGTTACCCCTCAAGATTGCCAAATCAAATTACTAACGTTTTCTTGCAAGCCACCCGTCAAAGACATTTTGGCATTTTGAAAAAACATTTTGAAACTTTTAATCATTTTTATCACTTTTTTTTAAATCATGTTGTATATTATTGTATATTCTTGCATCTTGTATATATCTCACATCTAATTAATTAGTTAATTAATCTTTTTTATTTTACTTGTTTATCATCCAAGGGCTACAGTGGTGTATGTTCTCCTCCTTGCATCCTTCTAATGATTCCTAGAGGATTAAAAACCACTAGCAAACCCTCTCATTTTTATTTTCTAGGGGTAATGTGACATGTGATTAACACCCATGCACTTGCCATAATCTTAGTGGGATACTGATCATGGATTTCACCATCACACATTAATCCACACTTGGTGTTCTGGCAGAGTATAAATATTAGGGAAAACTATCATTAAGATAAGCAGTTAACCCCATATAAGTCATCCATTAAATATAAGAGTTCACTCTCTAAACTAGGAATTAGACAACACCCTATATGGATTTGGGGCCCATCATACCTAGTGTATATCAAGGACACCCTTAGAGAGCCCGTTCAACCTAGCTTAAGACCTTGTAGCAATAATATGTGACTTATTTTTGGAGTTAAGATCAGAGCCCAAGTGATCATCATGTGTAGACAGGGTTGAGAGGGTTTGAGAGATTCTATAATGAGTCACCAACCTAAAACCTCACCTACAAAGTTGTTAGATGGTGCATTTGTCAGATCACACATCCATAATTAGTTTACTAGTCTTAGGTTTGTGGTTTTCCTGATTTGGTGTGTGCTGTGATGGCCCTATTTTGTTTATGACCTAAGTTAGCCTTTACCCAAACCTATGTACATGTATCTAGGTCTTCACATATTGTCATCTTGTATATCCTTGTTTTATAATCATATCATCCTCTTTTACATATTTTTCTTTGTACATCCTTTTAAACACTATCTCATCTTAGTCACATCATATTCTAGTCTTACTAATCATTGGTCATACCCCCATCACTTACATATCCTGATTACATCTTGTCATCTACATCTTGTCCTAAGTCCACTTTATCCATAACCAATCATTTATCTTGATCTTATCTAGCTTAGTCACCTTGTCAACCTAACCCTAATCATAGCCAAAAAAATTCATCCCCTTGTCTATACTTGTCCTTTTATCAATTTTGTAATCATGATTTGGTACTCATTCATATTGGATAAATATTCTTGTCATATTAGGGTCCTCATCATTATCTTGTTGTGTCTAATAAACTTTGAATCATAATCCATCTATCAATTAAATCATCTCATCCTATTTGAGTTGATCATCTTAATCTTGAACTACTATTAATCCAATCAATCCTTATTTGATATTAGTCTCTTAAGATAGTCTAGCCCATCATCATCAAGTCTTATAGATTATTGTAGATTTCCTATTTGAATCCAATCCCAATCATCATAGTCTAGTTCACATCCTAAGTTGGTATACTTAAATATTGTCTTATCCCATATAACACTTCATATCATCAAGTTAAACTTGAGATAAGACTAAAACAAGCCTTTTTCTAAATTTATTTCACACATACCATCATCATCCTTCAATCTTTCCATTCAATCCCTTGCACCTGTCGATTGGGGCCATCGAACTACATCATTTATCCTTCATCCATGACATCCAAAATAGATTTGGTCAATACCTTGATTAAAAAATGTCTCAAAGCCAATAGGGATGTCCTCCTTTCAGGCCTCCTTGAGATGAGAAATCCATGTCTTATAGATTTTGACCCCATCCATCCAACATTACCTCTAGTCCACACCCATCCATGTGAGTCCCATTCTAATCCTCCATCCACTAGTCATAGCCAACCATCTACCCCTTTCTCTATTAGCAAAGGGAATCCTATCCTGGCCACCTCTTCTATTACTAATCCACCCACCCAATCATGTCATCACCCATATGATCTAAAGTCTAATGATTCTACTTTCAAGTCACAAAGTGAAGAGAACCCCTATGATTCTCTTCATGTATACTTAGAATCCCTCTTCCACCAACTTGTCTCCACCAACATGATGGTTTATCCACCTATACAACATCTTAATCTCACCAAGCCTAAGTCCTCTTGGTATAATGCTAACTAATAATATGTATATCACCGAACCTAGGGGCATACCATTAATCAATGTTGTAATTTTCAAAACTACATCTAATACCTCATCAACCATGGTGACATAGTAATTGAGGATGAATCAGATGAATCTACATCCATGGGTAAACAAGAAGAGGAATGTCAAGATTACATTCTTGATCATTATCATGCCCTTCCCTTTCCACACCAAGATAAAGACACCAATTCCATCTTCCATGGTCCCCCCATCTTTGACAAATCCTCCATTAAAAATAGGTCTATTCCCCATGAGTCTAGTCCTCCCATCTCTCATGAGTCCTTCTATGGGCCTTTCTTTGTTGAATCCATTGTTCCTCCATCATCTCCCCCTCATCCACCATATCAAAAACCCCATGTTGAGAGGTTACTTATGGAAAATGAATCTTAAACTAGTAGCATTATATCTTGTGCATTAGAGTTAGCAGTAGAGACAATAAAAATCTTATCTGAATCAAGATCATGTTTAACACTAGGATATAAATTATATCCCTCATTAGAAACATCATCCCTCATAGATGTTTTAATAGATGATAACTATGCCTAACTTTTTCAAGATCCTTCTAATTTATATGATAATCAATCACTAGGCATATATTTTGATCCCATTCAAGATGATGAATTTATAACCAAGTTATTGTAAGATTTATCTATCAAATATTATTAAAGTACAATGGATCCTACATCAGAGGTGTGTCTTTCATCTAGTCTTAATGATCCTTTTGTTGATCTTGAGGATATTTTCTCTAATGTTGAAACTAGGTCTCCTAGGAACTCCTATGAAGACCATGCTTCGCTATCACGCCTCATTGACCTCATCATACCATCTACACTACCTTAATCTATCATAGATCCTTTCCTTCCCATCAATGATCATTTAATCACCTCCCTTCATAGACATGAAGAGGAACATACATCGTTGGACCCTTCCTTGAGAAATATAATATGTGCCACAAATATAAAGGTCCAAGAGCATATTCAAAATGTCATACATGATAATCAAATCATCTTTGATCCCATAATTAAAAATCAAGAAAAGTCAAATCAAAAAGTGTCTTCCCCTAGTGAATCCCAGTGCCAGGCACTAGGGGACCATCAAAGTCAAAATAATCATTATTTATCAAGTCAAAAATCAATCTCCTCTGGTGAAGCCCAAAATTAAGCACCAAAGGGTAGTCAATATATAATCAATTCTAAAAATTAAAACAATTTCACAAGTACTATCAGTATGGTTGATAATCATTCAAATAATTAGATCAAAGAAGAAATGCATAGTCTAAAAGTCTTAGATCTCTTAAAATATTTTATCAACTAGCACTAATCAAATTTAGAATGTCCAACATCTCCAATGATGTATGTGACTACTAGTCCTAATCCTCCATCACTCATCACACTATCCTATCATGATCCTATCCTCCATTCAAGTCCAATACACCCACATCAACATCATAATTCCCTTCCCAGGAATTATTATCTCTCATAGGGGTGACAAATATACCCAATCTAGATATCTAGAGGGGTCTCAGTCAAGAATCATCAAAGGTCACATGGACCCCAATACATCTAATGGTGATAACATGGTCATAACATCACACATATCTAGAATAGGTGTTGGTTAAAGATCATGAAGGTGTGTACATCTTGCGTCTTGTATCCATATCAAATAAATTGAGATGCCCGAAATCAAAAAATCATAAAAATTAAAAAAATGAAAAAAAAAAAATCATTCATTCAATGGTGAAAACCAATCTTATGGCACCTTGGACAAGTACCATGATGAATAATAGTTTTTAATTTCATGGTAAAATAATATATTCTCTACATTGTACCTCAACACTTGGGGGTAAAATACAATCCATCTTTTGTCATCCCCATCCATCCCATCAATGTTATATCCCTATATCCATTATTTTTACACACCATCTACCATCATATCATTCATCCTATTATGTTGATCATTCCTTATATTATTGACCTTTATAATGACATGAAATTTGTCTTGAGAAATGTTCTATAATCATCCTGGAATATCCTCTAATGGATACTCAGGCAACTAGATATTTGCTTCTTTCATGATGAGGTCATTAACAATCCTTAGTTCATTCTTCCTTAGTCCTAATTCCCTTTTCCACATCATCCTCACCCTTTTGTCATCCCATGCATTATTTCATCCATATATCTTTATCCTGGTTGTTAGGCTAGGTATTCCCTTTGTTAGTAACCCCCTTTGTATAGTTTACATACATATTCCAAAAATCCCTAAAAATTAAAATATTCCAAAAAACCTAAAAATCATAAAATTTTAAAAAGCCAAAAATAGTCCATGGTGTCTTATCTTATGAATTTTCCCTAGTTACATCCATATCCATGCCTTGCATTGTCCATAATAACATCATGTTAATCCTAGTCCAACCCATCACCCAATCACTCATCCCATCATTAGACACGGCATTATGACATTGCATGTAGATACTTGTGTGTGTTACTTGTTTGTTTTATTTGGCTTGTTTGCAAGTATTTTATCATGTAAATATTTGATTGTCATTTTATTTTGAGTTTTTGTTGCATCGTGTCTCTCTATATTTATTGGGTAAACAAGGATGTTATGAGGTCATCAAAGCTACAATAATGCTCATAAGTTCCCTTGATGATGTAGAGTTATCTATTTTCCCATAGACTACAACATCCTCTTGGTCATACTTATATCATGGGGCATCCTCTTAAGTGCCATATTTATATCAAATTACTTATAATATGATGAGCCTTATGATAACTTTGATGGGTTGATCATATACACCCTCTTCATTTATCTAATCTTACAACCATTCTTATCCCCATCATTAATATAATCCTCATGATCCATTTGACTAACATCCAATATTTTATCCTCATATGATCATCTGAGTCATATCCTTTAATCACTAAAATCATCTTATAATCATTAATCATAGTCATCATCATCATCTACTCCATTAATTGTCATTTATCCTTGAGTTAAACTACATTATTCTGAGGTCTTTTCAGACTATGTAGGCAACACCTGGCCATTTTTTAGTGCCCAAAGATAGATTAGCCAGTATTGTCTCTATACTCATCATCCACCATCACATTTCTATTGTTCTTCCTCATCATCCCATCTTGCATCAATCAAATCCTTGAGTTATAAATAATTTATCAACCAGTCTCTTGATTAATCACCATCCTCTAATCATCTCCCTAACCTTTTCATCAATCACTCACACCTATCAATTGGGTCTAAAAAATCACCATATCCATATTTTATTCCATCACTCATCCATTATCATTGATTGGTTAATTTATTATTTATCACTCTTTTACATTTGTCCTTTCTAGGGGAATCATCACTACTAATCATATTATGGCTCATTGATTTCATGTAATGTAATCCAATTCTTCTCCTTTGTCTTTTGGTCACTCAATCATATCATTTATTCTCTATCATCAACTTATACATTGAGCTACACTCATCATTAATCTTATCAAATCATTATCTTATCCTAGCCTAACAGATCTCCTTTGCATGCATCCTTGTTTGGGATATGTTTAAAGCTTTCAAAAAAATTTCTTATCATCCTCATTTTATGGGTGATTCCCCTTCAGATGGGTCAACAATTATGACACAGTCATTTTCACTCCCTATGCATATTTATTTGCTAGAGGCATCATCACTTCATATCTCATTGCTCAAATTGAGTTTATTTTCTTCATAATTTATCCTACATATAGCATCCCATCCCTTTATCTATTCATCACTTCCCACCCATCATTTCTTCTTTCGAGTAGCCATCCATCTCATTCTTCCTCACATGTTCCCTAAAGGGGGCATCATATCTACTAATATCATGTACTAATAATCATCTATGAAATGGTTTTTATTTGAAAAACTATTACTCCTTCCACTTCATCCACTCGCAAGGCCCTTTCAAAGAGGGGAAAAATTTATACATCTAAATTCTTTTGCTTCCTTTATCATCACTAATATTACTAGTAGTCGACACTAATTTTGCTTATCTCACTTATCCCCCTAATTATGTCATATTATCACCTCTTCTAGTCATTTATCTAATATCCTCCTTCAATATTCTTCATTCAATAACCTTATATTATCCCTACCAATCTATTAATCCTCTGATCATTTATTAATCTTATCCTAATCCCACTTATACATTATTTGGGAATTTTAAATTCCCATGGTCCACCTTCCCACCTACTGAACCTACTCCTAAGCTTTTCTACAATCCTACCCCCTAGATTCTCTAGAATCCCTATCTAATCCATCCCTAATTAAACTTCCCAAAGAGATTCTATAGGTTTTTACCTCTAAAACCTTCTCTCCTCTAGAATCCTCAAAGGAATTTTTAATTCTTAGGATAATCCTCCACCATAAATCCTAGCTTTGAAATCTAGTTATTGATTCTTCCCTCCATATTCTATATAAACAAACCAATCCTCCATTTAAACCTTATAGAAAATACATGGATTAAGCTCATGAAATCCCCATGTAAATTTAGCAAATCCATGACCAAAATCATGAATCAAGCCATCACCATGTCAAAATTTTGAGTCTAATCTTGGCAATCCATAAGCTAAATTAGTTTGAAGATCTTGGAGGGAGGCTAGTTGAAGCAAAGAATTGGTAAGAGTTTCTTCATTTATTCTAAATTGATTCCATAATCTCTCCTATTAGGTAGTTTGATATTTTAATTTTATATTTCATATTTAAGTAATTAAATCCATATAGATCAAAATTTCATTTATAGAGATAAGAAAAACCAGAAAGTAGGAGCTTTAAATAGATAAGGAAAAAGAACAAATGATTGAGGTACTTAGTGTGTTGGAAGGGGATGTCATGGTCGTTATGCTACATGACCAAAATATTAGTTCTACCACTTACCCCATCTATGTGAATAAGATCTTACATTTTAAAACATCTGGTGTCTAATGCAAGAGCATCCAAGGGTTCATGCAATATTATATCAACCAAAAATAGAGTGGTATATGTGTTCATGTGTTGGTTTGTGTTTTCATATTGTAAATGTTTGGGGAATAATCAGAGTAACTCACAAGATCTGAGTTATTTTAAATCAGAGGAGAATGATGTGAAGAAAAAAGTCACTATTCATGTTGATGAGGTGGTGAGACACTATTCACTAATGAAGTGTCACAAATACTATTCATGCTAACAGTATTCATTGATGAAGTATTATAAACACTATTCATACTGATACTGTTCACTGATGAGGTGTCATAAACACTTTTCTTGTTGACTAGGTGGCATAGGGCACCATTATCCTTCAAGGCACATGGGTGACTTGATTTTGAATGACATGATATAAGTGGGGCACATAAAAATTACATGGGGGGCTTATGATCATGAGTTTTAATTTAGTTAAAAGTAGATCCTTTACATAATTGGACTCTTGTCTGAGTGGGGGATAGACTACTTTCCTGATTGACCACCCATGTGAAGTGGGAGATCAATTGAATGACACATGTTGGTGGTGTGTAATCTAAAGTAAAGCACGTGGTGGAGAATTTTTTTTTATTGATCAATAGTCCCTCCAACTAGAGGATGGTGTGCTTCTTAGTTTCCTTTTCATTTTCTCATTCTCTTATCTTTCTATAAAGAAATTGTAAACCATGATATAAGTAGGTTGATTGTATGAGTTAAATTTTGTGTGTAAGCTTTGTAGATCCTCCTTGGTGTGTGAAATAACCAAGTTTTTTATGTGATGTATAATTTTTTGGAAGTAATGAGAAGGGTGAAGATTTTACATTCTTAATTAAGTATCAAAGCATGCATTTTCCAAGATGAAATTCCATCATTTGGTATCATAGCTCCATTGTGTGATGAGGAGATGAATTTGGATTCCATAATTTGGTAATCTTAATGAGAAGTTGATTTCATAAAAAAGGAATAAGATGATGAATAAGAGTATGGGTAGAGATTTCAACTCATTTATATATTTTGACTATAACATCAGGTCTTGTAAGTGCCTTGACAAGCATTCAGGTTTAGTGTTTTGGTGTTGACTTAAATTTACAAGCTAATTGATCTAAGTTCTAATATGATGTCTCTACATTAGACATACACTAAGGGGGAATTATTTTGAAATATCAAGGCAATACATCTGGTGAAATTGGAGCCCAAGGCCAAGGATTATGGAAACTAATCACTTTCATAGTTCTTCCAAAGCAATTTGGACTTGGAAAATACAAACACGTAGAGAGTGCGATAGAAGAGTGGTCATATCAAAGCATACTCCTGAGTTTTAATTCCTAGATTTTTTTTTATAAAAATGTACATTAATTTAATCTTTTAATATCCATATTATCTATGGACCCCCAAAATATAAGAATGTGGGACACATTATTATGTTTTCACCTATAACTCCCTCTTTTCCATATAGAATAACAACATTGGTTGACCTTAACCTCACGAGACCAACTATACCATCTTGCCTGATGATATCCTCACCTTCAACTAGTGGAAATTTAAATAACAA
This sequence comes from Torreya grandis, assembly GCA_037957365.1. Classification (NCBI taxonomy): domain Eukaryota; kingdom Viridiplantae; phylum Streptophyta; class Pinopsida; order Cupressales; family Taxaceae; genus Torreya; species Torreya grandis. The sequence continues at coordinate 1,926,579 of JARHVA010001027.1, forward strand.
ATTCAAGAATAATATCTTGGAAAAGAATGTTGAGGATCTCAAAAGTAGTTTAAGAGAAATTAATAATAACATATCTTACCTCATAAATAAGGATAAATTCATTGAGAGAAAGATTTATGACAATTTTTTGAGTTTGCTTAATCAATATAAAAAAGGGCTTGTCAAAAAAGAAAAATGGCATCATCCCCAAACTTGAAGGATTACATAGGGAAGCCTACAAAGCTCAAAGGGCCTAAATATCCTAGTTGGTAAATGAAACTAGGATCCTATGGGAATACATAGATAATACTAAAATTCAGGTGGAATGAATTCAAGCTAAGTTTGAAGAAGCTAGCCAAATAAAAAATCAATGATGCTCATTAATAGTTGAACTATTAGCCAAAATATACATGATGACCATTGAATATATTTTAGCGCTTAACATTCTAGACATGATGCAATTTTCCTACCATATGCATATCTATCTTTGAAAGGATATGGTGTATAAAAAAATCAACTCATTTCTAAATGCTTCCCTTAATTAGCTAAGCATAATGAAAGGGGATGTCAAGCTATTGATTAACCTTAGTATTTCCTCTCCATTCAAAAAATATAAATATCTTATAAGGATATTTTTTTTTAATTATATTGATCAAAAAGAAAAAATAGGAAAATAACATTTTTGATAGCTTGCTAGAGCCTCTTTGATTCATGCCACGGGGCCCAAGACCAAGTGCATGGGGGATAATTGAGTTTGGTTGTGTAGAGTGAATGAGTAAAGATAATTTAGATAGAATAAACCAAACACATTCAATGGAGTAAATGTATTATTTTCAAGAAATTCAACTTCTATTCATTAATGGTGAGTAGGGAAAACTGGTACAATATGTTGCAATACATGTATCATAGGGTAGATATGAAAAGCATGCTATATATGTTATATCCATGTAAAAGAATTAAACTCTGGATAGATGCATATTTTACATACTTATACAAGTAGAATACAAGAGAAGTTATAAATGATGTTAGTTACTAAGAAGATAGATGTGTCAGTTCATCTTCTAAGCAGATTATGATTGAGGAACCTCCTAAATCACATGGACAGGGTGAGTTGACACATAGATGTCTTATGTAATATAATAAGTTGAAGATTCCATGATCAGGTGCCAATGGGGTGTACAAGACTTTATAACATGCAAGAATAAGGCACATACATTTGTGAGATATGAAAGGTACAGGAGTCAACAAGTAGGCACATGATTTAACATAATTATATGATCTAAGGTGACTGCTACACAAAAGGATATGATATGGAACATGACTTGTGTAAAAGGTTATCATCCAAATTCTTGTAAAAGAACATGTATTATTGGGTGAGGCATGCATGCACTATGTAGAGGAGCAAATGAGGAGTGAACTCGATGGTGCATAAGTTTTTATGGATCATTCATCCTTTCTTGAATAGAAATGGTCTCCATTATGTTAGTATATAATTATGGAAATTAAAACTAAAGTTACTATGAAGTGTACCACTTGGATTGATCAATGAATTGTCCAACCTTGACCACTCTAAAAATTTGATGTGTGTCATGGTGGGTGTGTGTTTCTATCACTTTAATGATCTAATCCTTTACTAAAGGGTGAAAAAGTGTGGGATCCAAATCAAAAGGATGTTATGTCAATTCTAATTTAAGAAGAAATGGAGTGTAATGATTGAGAATATCTACCTTGAAGACTAGGAGTATGCCCAAGTATTAAGGTAGATCAAGAATGAAGGCATTCTCACTAGATGTGTGCAGAATGGTGTAAAGACCATAGTGAAGAGGCTTGATCTTCGATGTGGACCTTTGAAGTGCTCTTTCTAAAGTTACAACCAGATTTTATCACCAACTAAAAATGCACCATACTCTACTTATCACCTATATATACTCTACTAGTGAAGGTTATTCCATAGGCCAACCATACTAAGAATATCAAGAAGTGCAGCAAACTAATATGAAGACGTGTAATCCACAAGTCAACCACACATATCCCTAGACATACTATAGGTTGAGGGAATAGAATTCCCCTCTCCTTAAAAATAATGTTGTCCTCAATGTTGAATCATACAAGGATGTTTTTATAAGAATGCTTCATCCTTCCATGTTGCATCTTCAAAATGTAGGTTCTTCCATTTTGATCAAATACTGCTCAATGGATTTGGTCTGTAGTTTCTTAGTATGCATATGAAGGATCTCCTTAGGCTATAAAATGAATCTACATTATTCATCTAATTTAAGTAACTCAGTCTAAGTGGAAACTCTATACCCAATTACTTTCTTCAGGCAAGATACATGGAATACCAGATGCATGTGAGTGGATAGGGGTAATTCTAACTTGTAAGCCACACTATCAATTTTCTACAAGTTCTGGTAGGGGTCATAATACTTAGGTAATAGATTGTTATCATTTTTTTATTGATTCAAATACACTTTCTTATATGGATGCAAATGCACAAAGACCTAATCACCTATGCCAAAATGATGATCACTATGGTGTTGATCTCCTTATTACTTCATTCAATTTTGTGTCATTGCTAAATTCTCTCACAAACTGACTAACACCTCCTGTTGATGGTGAATGTGTTCCTCAATAGCTCTAACCTTATGATGCACTCTCAAAATTGAAGTGATGGATAGGGGGTGATATCCATACAATTCCACAAAGGGAGACATCTTGGAAGAAGTGTGAAAAGAAGTGTTATACGACCATTCAAAAAGTGGTAGCTGATGAACTCATTTGTCTTGTTTGTCAAAAATAAAATAATAAAAATACCCTTTGAGACATTTTTTACTACCTCTATTTATCCATCGGATTAAGGATGATAGGATGAGCTATGAGCCAACTAGGTACCCAAATATGCAACTAATTTAGTCCACAAATTACTAGTAAATATGGGATATTGGTCACTTACAATGATTTTGGAGTGCCATGCAATTTTTGAACTATATTGAGAAAAAAATAAAAATTACTTTACTAGCAAAATATGGATGTGATAAGGAGAAAAAATGAGCATACATGGTGAGTCAATCCACAACTACCATGATAACATTTTTACCCTTAGACCTTGATAACCCCATAATGAAATCCATGGAAACCTCTTCCCAATGTTATCTAGGGATGGATAAAGGCTGCAAAATATCTAGGGTCTTAATGGTTTCACCTTTATTTTGTTGGTATACCATGCATTTAGCCACATATTTTTGAACATCCCCTTTGAGGCCATCCTAAAATAAATCTTTCTTGATTCTATGATATGTTTTCAAAAATCTTGAGTGTCCTCCAAGTGAAGGGGCATGCATTTCTTAAAAATATTTATGTTTGATAAGAGACTGCTTACAAAGGTATAATCTATCCTTAAACCATAATGTGTTCCCATTCCATGCAAATTTGTTAGATTCATTAAAACCTTGTTGAAGATTGTGAATCAAATCCTTGGTAGCATTGTCATTCTCCCATTATGATCTTGATTCCTCTATCCAATCTTCCTGCCACATGGTCATGGCATATAACAATGCCTCAACTGAATCATCCTACCGAGAGAGGGAATCTACCACCATAATCTTTTTTCCTTTCTTATACACTATTTCAAAATCATAGCTTAACATTTTAGTCACCAATTTTTTTCTTCAGATTACAAGCATTGTTTTAAAAAATATTTGAGGCTATCATGATCAGTCTTTATCTAAAAGTGATGACTTATTAGATATAGTCTCCATTGATTCACTTCATGCAAAATAACCACCATCTCTTTCTCATATATTGGTTTGATCACAATTTTTCGCTTAAGTTGATGACTTAAAAATTTTAGTGGCCTACCTTCTTACATGATTATATCCCCCATGCAATATCCTGATGTGCCACACTCCATAAAAAAGTTTTTGAAAAATTAGGAGTAGCCAAAACTAGAGTTATGCACATAACCATTTTCAACTATTCAAATGACTTAGTATCTAAATCAGTCCACTGAAAGGAGTCTTTCTTCAACAAAGAGGTGAGTGGGGTTACAATGTTACCATAATTATTTATAAACCTGTGATAGTAACTAGTTATCCCTAAAAATCCATGGAGGTTCTTAAGGGTCTTGGGAACCTGCCACTCCATAATTGCTTGGATTTTCTTAGGATTAAATTTCACTCCTTCATGTGAAACAATATGATCCAATTACTCCACCTATTGGATAAAAAAATCACATTTTGAAGGTTTGGCATAAAACCAATATTGTTCAATAACTGAAAGTGTCTGTTTCACATGCTTCAAATGATCTTCCTAATTTTTGTTGTAGATGAGGATATGATCAAAAAACACTAAGAAAAACTTTCTCAAAAATGGTCTAAAAAAAGTATTCATCAAACTCTAAAATGTAAATGATGCATTTGTGAGGCCAAAAAGCATGATCATAAATTCATAATGGCCTTCAATAGTTATGAAATCTATTTTAAGTATGTGCTCATTATGGATGCAAATCTGATGATATCCATAGTGAAGATCTAACTTGGTAAAATAAATAGAACCATTCAATTCATATAGAAAATAATCAATTAATATAATAGTAAACTTATCCTTGATGGTGTATTTGTTTATTTCTCTATAGTTTGGGCACATCTTCCAACTATCATCCTTATTTTGTACTATGACCATCAAGGAGGAATATTCACTTTGACTATGTCAGATGATTCTTGCCTTTAGCATCTCTTGTATCATATTTTCAATTTTTATCTTTTGGGCATATGGATACCTATAGGGTCTGATATTGGGTGGTATACTTCTTGGAATGAGTTTTATGGCATGATCATGTGCACAACTTGGAGGAAGTCCTTTTGGCATGCCACCACAAATAACATAATGGTCATCCAACACTTTTTATAAATTAAGATGTGTAGATTCTTTGCTTGGTTAAACCTCCATGGAAAATAAGTGTGCCACAAAACCTTCTACAAATTTTATGGGAATCTTCATCATCTATTGGGAATTAACCAGTTGTGGAGATTTAGCTTGTAATCTGTAGTTTAAAAGTCCTCCCTTTTGAATGGAACCTCATGAATAAGTTATGTAAATTCATCTCAATAGTGTCCAAAGTGGTGAGCCATTACACTCCTAAAATAATGTTAGATCCTCCCATGGGAATAACAAACATAGGAGAATCTAATAAATAGTCTCCCATGTCAAGCTTGATACTATGGCATTTTATAGAATAGTTGACCATACCACCATCTACAATCATAATATGAAAGTCTGGAGATGGGTAGATGAAATAATCCAAATGAGTAGTCAACTTACTATTGATAAATTTATGTGTACTTCCAGAGTCAATTAACATAGTCACCTTTTGTTTAATTAAGAACCCCATCACCTTAAGAGTTTGAGGATTACTAATGCTTGAAAGTGCATGATAGGAAATAGTAGGTTGAGAATATTCATATTCATCCTCAGGCTATTCTAAGCCTTCCCATAAATCCTCCTCATATTTTATTCATCATTGACACCATCAATATAAAATAACTTCTTTTTAGCACATCGATGCTCTTTACTCCATTTGTTATCACAGCCAAAATATAAATAATTTGCAACCTTTTATTTCACTTTTTGAGGTGTAAATCTAGTAGTTTGATAAAATGATGGTGTTAGAAAGGTGCATTCACAAACATTGGTGAAAGGTCTTTATCTGATGAGATCTTTTTCCTCAACCATGTATGCCTTTGGTATGGCCTTAGATATAATACTAGGATGAAACATGTGAACCTCCAATTGGATACTATCTTTAAGGCCACCCAAGAATAGATCAGTCATATTTTCCTCAGTGATGTCTGCCACACATAAGGAGAGATTATAAAATTGATGAATGTAGTCCTTGATAGTCCTATTTTGATGCAACTTTGATAGCTGACTGAAGTAATTTTTAGAGACATTGTTGTGATAGTAGAGTTGAAACTCATAAAAAAATACTGACCATGAAACTAGGGTACCCTTCTTTTCCTTTTAAGTGCACAACCAATGATACCAAATGAATGGCTCAGGTTCCAGATAAAGAGAGGCCATAACCAATTTTTGAAAACATGGAGTTTGATGTAGATCAAATAAATTTTGAATTTGAGTGAGCAAGGTGAGTAGATCAATACCATCAAAATTTCATATATCCACTTTTGGCAACATCAGCTTAGGGATATAATTAGTATTGGTATTGTTTGGAGTAGGAGAACCAAATTAAAGTGGTGGAGAATTATTTTGTAGTGGTTTAGTTAACAAGTTGGATAATTGACCAAATATTTATTTTAATTGATACTTCATGGTATCCAAGTCCCATCACAAACCTATAATGACCCCTTGAACCATATCAAAATCATCTTTTGTCACCATGCCCTACAACTTTTACTTAAGTTACTGAACTACCTCTGAAATAGATGAATCATAAGTTTTAAATTTTATGTCATCGTTATGAGGAGGTTTTGGATTTTATTTACCTTTAGCACATCTGTGAGTCTTTATACTAGCCATGCATGAACCCTAGTAGGTTTTATACCCTAAAAAATGTACCATTGGAATACACCATTGTGATCATCTCACCAAGATGAATCCAACTACTACTATTGTGCATAAGGGTGAAAATTTTTGATCTAAAAAAGTGTACCAATATAATATGCTATTGGGATCATATTTTAGAGATGAATCCAATGAATTCTAATTTTTACAAGGTAAAAAACATTTTTAGACTGTGGTGATGAAAATAATCAATTCCTCCCAGATCACAAGTTATTTTTTTCAGACCTTCTGGTGCTCAGGATGCTAGATCTTAAAAAAAATGTGCCATATAAACTTGCCCAAATTGATTTTATGATTATTGGAAGAATAATTATTAGGGGGGTGAATCAATATTAAAAACCTTTCATTCAATTACACTTAAGAAATCATGAACTATTCAAATAAACATATAGATCTAGAAAGCATAAGAAACTATCCACATAAGCATGAAACATAAGAACACATCAAATACGTTGAAAACCCTCAAGGTGAAGAAAAACCAATGATATATATAAATGGAATACAAACCTATAAGACAAAAACCAAATTTAGTGAAGCACATGGAGCACCAACCCCAACTAGCCAAGCACCCACTTGACTAGGCTTTAATAAGCACCCACTTGCAAGGAGGCACCAACCCACTAGATGACTCAGCACTAACTCAACCACCTAATTACTTTGATCAAATTTATAATACTATATTTCTCAACCAATATATGATGACCACCTCTTCAACTCTTCACACTCTTATCCCTCTCAAACTGTCTTCTAGGCCTCTTCACTCAACTAGGTCTCTTTAAGATTAATTAAGTCATATGACCTTGATTTTCATACAAAAAAATCCTATTTAATATTCATGATAGTTTATCTACACCCATATAATTATCTATAAGACCTCATTTTGTTCTTCAATCTTCTGTTTCATTTGCTTCCTCTTCACTTACATAAATAGGCCTACAACTACCTTGTATATATAACATTCCTTGTATATATACCATTCCTTATTCAAAAACTTGTAACTCAACATTTTATCTCTCCTCTCTCTAACTAATACCATGTGGAGGTACCTAGGAGATTCCAATACAATATACAATATATTACATGAGAATACTGATCCATTTTGGTCACTTTTAATCAAAATATTCAACATCAATTCCTTATTAGGGTTCTAAGAGGGTTTAAACCAGTTTCCACTCTTACCAATCATTCATAAAGCATAGCCCCTCAATCCAAAAAATAATGCCTATAATTTTCATCTAGGAACCTTCCCCATCTACTATGAATTAATTAGGTTCTCATGTAAAGGTTTGATGAGCTAATGAGCATAATAAAATCCTTTTTAGGTTGAGAACCCTTTATTCTGAGCACTTGAGAGACCTCTAAATAACTTTTCATGCCTTTTCTTTCACACTATGACCTCAAAATGCATAAATACAATTTAAAAAACATACTTAACCTCTAAAAATTCTAATATAAGCTCAAAAACCTTGAAATATGATCATGAACCCTCATTAGGCCACACTCTCTCTTTGTTCTCTAGACCTTGACCTAAAAACCACATTAGGCCCTAAAATTTATCTTCATGCCTCTTTCCATGCACTCTTCACCTTAGTCTCATGACATAAAATCTATTTTATGATTAAATAATACCATACATCCTTCACATTCCTTGGAAATAGATCATGATACCTCATTAGGCCAGACATGGTTTAAGAGAGGTCTAGATGCAGACCTAAATTAAAGTTCCTACCCATGTAGGCTCATCTAGAAACTCTCATGAGTGTTCCAATTCCTCACATAAATTATCAAACAACCTAATACAACCACTCATGCCTATGTTCAATCATCTCACCAATCCACCATGTTCAAACCTTCTCACAAGGTCTCTTCATGCCATGATTAAGCTTATACTACTTAAGCACTTGATGCCTTGACTTGTTCCTTCCATGTCATGACCTCAAAAAACATTAAACAAGTATATATAATACATTACACTTTACTCATAAAACTACACCATTCTCTTTCTAATGATAATAATCTTCTACAATCTCATATAGACCTAAAACCACATGACCAAGCATCATATGACTTAACATCTATCTTCCATGTACGTATACACCTTTGACACTTTGACCTATGCCTTTATGAAACCATAATACATTATTTGCCTTCAAATTATCTATTACATTCAAATTCATCTTATCACATAACTTCCTATGCAGACATTAGTTATCTTCAAACATACTCCATGACTTGCACCTTCCATGCTCACACCACTCATGAAAATTCTCATCAATGCAACACTTTTATTTTCCTTGACATATCACATACTACCATCTATCCTTAGTAATATTTGACATCAACCTTGACATCAACTTTGATATTACAAACTTGACATGATACATCTTTGACATCAATAACCATTATGCCTATACATGATGCACCCTTTTGACATAAATGACAACAACATGCCAACACTAATACCACTTGTAAGGAAATTACTTAGATGATTTGTAATAATATAATTATATATGATATAATTAAGAGTAGAATAATTAGATCCACAAAAAAAATTGGCTAAAGATCGTAATAATTGAATATTATGACTAAGCCACTTCAAGGGGGCAACCTCCACAATATTTCAATAAGAACATAATTCACAGTATGATGATCAAAGACTAACCAATATCTCTTATATATACTCTAATTATCCATAGTTATTCCATAGGTCGACCATACTAAGAACATCAAGTAATATAAAAATCTAATATGAAGATGTGTATGCCACAATTTAAACACACATATCCCTATATGCACTATAGGTTAAGGGCATATGAGCTTGATCTTCTAGTGTGGACCTTTGAAGCACTCTTTCTGAAGTTACAACCAGACTTTATCACCACCTCAAAATGCATGAGGTGTGAGATGTGCATCATGGCACTACTTGTACTTTACTTGGGTGTGAGAGGTAATCTATTAGACTTGTTGGTGAATAGATTGAATGTGACATAAAAACTTATTAGATTTATCTATTTCTCATTTGGTGTGTGTGACTTAGTGCCTATTAATGCATGGTAGGATATGTTTAGAGGTGTCAAAGGTTGAAACCCAAGACATGTCTAAAATGGGTTGGGGCCCATAGAGTTGTGAAGAGACCTATTATATAAATGTTGAATGTATAGGAGATTAGCATCCCAAGTGTAAAAATGTGTGCATTTATACATTCATAGAAAATGAATAGGTAAGTGATTGACCAATTTGGTTTTCCCATTTGTCTAAGGATGAAAAGTACTCAATTGATCCAACTACAACCCATCAAGTCCCATAATGATTACCAAAAATGGATTACAAAGTGCAGATCATGATCAAAGATGATGGAGGTTGGTAGCCTAAAATGAACCCAAACATGGTTAAAAAAGCCTATGTAGTGCTATCTATATAAATATATTTGTTATAAGTATCCATGACATTGATTTTTTTAAATTGATCCACTACAATGAAAATAGTGACATGTTATCATTACGTTATAGGCAGTCCAATAATGAAATCCATGTTAATAGATTACCATGGTCTAGATGGAACTAGTATAGATGTGTAGAGTTATAGCTTTCTATTTCTAGGTTTGGCAATGTAACAAGGAATTCAAGACTTGATGTGGTGCTCGATGTCAGTATGAATGTGTAGCTAGAATAAATGTGACTTTAATGTAGCTAGAGTCTTTATCACGTCAAAATTTCTTGAGATCTTGGTGTAGTGTGCCTCCTAGATGAGTCATTGGCAAGGTGCACCAATGGGAACATAAAAATTTCTAAGCTTGTGGAGAATCCAGTTGGATAATTAGAACTTTGACACTTATTTATCTTGCATGAGAATAGTGTAAATCACTATGAAGTTCTATTTAATTGGGTAGAAAGGTACCTAATCTATGAATTTGTGGCCAAGCATGTGAACTGATAGTTGGTTAAGGAAGTTTGTGGCTTTGTTATCTTTCCCTTTCTTGTGCTTGATCATGAGATGGAATTGCTATAGGTAAGTCATCTATTTCATATGGCATGAATTTTATAGCTTATTCTACATCTATAGGAGCTAAAGTGGTTGATGGTTTGAATGAATAATTATCTCCTTCCCAAGAATGTAGTGTCTCCAATGCTTAATTTCTTACACAATAACATACAATTCCTTCTCATATGTGGAGTATATTTGCACCATGTAGCTAAATTTTTTTGAGTGGTATGCGACTGGATGTCCATAATACATAATCAATACATTGAGTGCATATTTAGATGCATCAGTGTCTATTTCAAAGGAGTGTAAAATATCAAACATTATGAAAAGTGTGTTGTTTGAGTGAATCAAAAGTGTGTTGTTGTGCATGAGTTCAATAAAATTTGGATTTAGCATGGTGAGATAGATTGTTAGTAGAGGTTCTTATTTTAATAGAACATGCTAAGGATAAGGATATCTAAGTTCTATTAGTTTGTGTAGGAACGAGTAGTGAATTCATAGGTAATATAAGCATAATAAAGACAAATAATGTGCACTCATAAGGAACCAGATTAAAAAAAGAGTCATTTAGATGTATAGAACATTTAGATTAATTTTAAGATAGATTTAACCTTAACATTACAAATCATAACACAAAATAAGGATAAACACAAGTAACCATAAACTAAATAGCATATATTGATCTCAATAAAGGGGTCATCAACTTCTTCATACAAGCATACATATTTATAGTCATTTTAGTTCATGACTCTTCATATTATTTTCTATACGATGGTGTGAAAATGAGGAGACTATTAATTTTCTATCCTTTCACAAGCTAAGAGGATAAGATAAAAAATACACAAGCTGATAATTATATATACAATGCACAAATATTCAAGGAATATCCTACATAGATTTTTTTATTTGGTTTTCTTCCCCCAACACTTTCCTGGACTTAAAGTATTATCTCATCTTGAGACAACATCATAGGTTCGTCTATCTATGCACTAAGGGAAGAAACTTAAAAATTTGGGTAGACTATCAAGAGTCACAGTAATCACTCAAAGTGAAATTTTTGGTTTTCACCTCTTGTGCACTACTTAGCTGCCCTTTCAGGTTTTCAACTAAGCAACGTACCAAAATAACACTATTTAAGGTTTTCAATATGTTGGTGTAACTATGTGGCCACCCTTTATTATTTTTCAACCATGTTGGTACCACTTATCTCATTAATCATCCCCAATACAAAAACTATTCAAAATTGTACAATTTTTTTTTTAAAAATTGCATAGTGTATGATACTCAAATGGTAGGTAGAGGTATATCTAAGGAAGAAGGCTGACTAGCAAGATCTTTGAGCCCTACCTATGTATCCATGCATTATTCCATTACTTGTTAGAGTTTGGAGGATGGCATGTATATAAGAATATTAAGCATCAGAGTCACCTCACTTAGAATGGAGCCAAGTCAGTCTTGAATGCATCCTAGTCTAGCATAACTTCCTAAACCATGAAAATCAAGATGCACATTAGTTCATAACTCTCAATGAGTTCCTTTAAGTTATTGTTATACAAATCACTTAGGTTACCCCTTGTATTAGAGACCTTCACTTGGATCTCTACACTTAATTATTTTAGCTTTTTTGCATGGCTCTCTACCTATTCCCATGTAAATGCACTACATCATAGATCTTGTTTCCATATTAGAATTTTATTTCACACATCATCCCAAGAATTGAATGATTATTAGAGAGTAATTTCAATTTCATCAGTCAATGTAGTTGAGGCATACATGGTTGTATAGGCTATGATGGCTATGTTGAAGTTTACATTAGAACTGGATAGGGAATTGTCAAGTTACTACTTCCGATCCAAAAGACTATGTGCGAGTTGATGTTATTGAAGGGATATGATGTCCAACATACCTTGGTAATCCTCTATCATAGTAGTCAAAGTTGTGGTATCATTTTTTAGATTATAACCCAGATTTCCAAGTACACATAGTTGGTATGTTATGTACTAATCATTGGAAAGCTACATTATGAGGGCCATTAGCTTATTGTGGTCTGACATGACTTGTTTATTGATAATATGAGAGGTAAAATATATAAAAATTTATTCAATGACCTTGTATTCTTCATGCAACCATGCCCTTAGTTATACATTCTCGGCTTTTACTTTATCCCACTCTTGTTCTAGGGAGGTCGCCTTTTGTTCAATGGACTTTTACAACATTATGGCTCCATCAAATTATTTTTTGAAGGGTAGATGAGAGACATTAAAAGATTCCTCTTTCCTAACTGAAATAATGGCAAAAGTGTTCATCATTGATACAAGATCCTAGCGTGGCATGGTGGCTTGTATAAGGTAAAAGGTGGTACACCAAGTAGTGACTATTGGGACATCCTAGAGCTAAACACCTCATAATGGAAGCTTTGGAAACTAATTTTGTGCCTATGTCATGACTGGAACTTACTATTGTGTTGTGGCCTCAACTTCTAGCTTATCTTACTACAAAACATCCTTAGTCATCTTCTATTTCACCTCTTTCTCCTGTTTCTTCTTTCGCTCTTCTTCTCCCTCTTATTTTTCTCCTCCTCTTCTTAGTTTTTTTTCCTCTTCTCTTTTCTTGTTATCTTCCTCTTTCTTACTCTTTTTTCATCTTCTTTCTCTTTTTCTCTTTAGTTTCCTCTTTCTCTTTATTCTTCCTTTCATCTTGTTCTTCCTTCTTCATTTGTTCCTCTTCTTCTTTCTTACTTTGTTCATGTTCTTATGTAGTGTGGGCTTATGCTTGGGCTTGTGATTGTGTCTATCATTATTGTTACTATAGGAATGCATCATGTTCTTCCTTATTTTTGGTAGATTATTTTGCCTATTTCTATGCTTGTCTTGTTGCCTCTTGTTGGCATTTTTACTCTTCTTCTTTTTCTTTCTTCTCCTTCTCCTCTTGAGATTATTGTTGTGTGGTGGCTACTACTTGGGCTTGTTGGGCCATCTCTTGTGCCTTTTTTATATCTACCTCTACATCCTTTACCTTTTTAAAGGCCTTTGCTTCCTTGTCCTAATGTGTTGCTATCTAGTGCTTCTCTTCTTATTTCTTTCTCTTACACTCTTTCTTTTTGTGCCTACATTCAGATGCACAGGAAACTTCTTCTCTTGCAACCTATTTTTCTTCGACTAAGATTTGTTCTATTTCAATTTATTTAACATCTTATGGTTAAAATGATGGTGAGGAGTCTTTAGGGTGCATGTCCTAGCTTGGTACAGATTTCTTCCTTCTTATGGTGAATAGTCTACACCATGGTGGTGGTGTATAAATCCATGGGGTAGGTTATGGTTCCTATTCAAAAGTAGAATAGACAAATGTGCATTCCTCCAAAGTAAGGGAGACTCTCATCTCCTACCACATTCTAGTCCTATGCATAAATGGTTTTGGTGGGATTTTTGGTAGGGATGTGAAAATGACATCCGGTGCATATGTGGGGGTAGATTGGGGATGAAATAAGTCCATTATGTACTGAAGTTATTCCTCTTCTTCTTTGACTATATCCACAATTATGGATGGTGGATAAGCTAGAAGTTCTAATCATAATTCTGGTGGTACCTACCTATGAATTTGTATCATGTGCATCATCTTGTAGAAGAAGAACTCTTTTTATTCTTCCTTGTAATATTCCCCAACCATGTCTTCTAACATGACTCGGTAGACTTCCTACGCATCAATTCTGATCTCCATGAGATCATAGGACCCAAAAATTTGTGGCACATTTTGATCATATTTTCATGATGTGAAACATATTGGGTGTTTTAAAGGAGGTGACACTGTATGAGGGTCTACTTTGCACTACCCCATCTTTTGTTATGAACTGGATGCTGATTCTAAAGTTTGTATTATAGGAATGTCTGCACCGCATGATATGGATTTCAGTGGAGTTGATCACCCTATTGTGTGATATTTATATCTAACCACCTTGGCCTATATCATCTCCATTTTTATGAAAATTTAATTGGTTTTAAGGGTGAGCATGGTAGCTCATTGATAATAATGAAAAATCCCTTCGATAGTAGCATCACATTGGCATGTTATCTGAGATACTAGAGGACATCAGGTTGGACTTGGGGTGTGTTAAAATGACATCCAAACACTCTTCCCACCATGTTTTAAACTTCCCCTTATGTGTAAGGACTCCCCATTTCTGCATCCATATGATGTTACATAACTATTGCACTGGCCAATAATTTGTATCTAGATGCACTTCCTCCTTGGGTGACTTCCACTATGTAAAGCAAAGGAGGAGGATGATAAATTGATAATATAGGGTCTAATTTAGAGTATTATGGAACTTTTAGATTTTTTTTATCAACTATTATATAAAATACTTAGGGTAGTTGAATTTATCACCTTAGTGGATCATCTTATGCACAATCTCCACAACTCCCTCAGGTATCTATTTGGTAGATTTAGTTATCGACCAAAAGCATCTAGTGATGCATTAGACCAAAATTCACACAAGTTCATCTAGTATATCATCTATGAGGATACCTTAGTTTTGTTTCACATATTAGAACTAGACTTCTGGAAAAATAGGAGGTGTTTTGGTCTTATAAGCTAACAAAAAATATATACGTGTAGGCATACCAACAACTTAGGCCATGTCTTGTGTATTGATGATGACCATCTCATTCAACCCCAAGTATATCACTCCATTTTACCATCCAAAAAATACTTGAATAATTTCACCCATGTCGCTAAAGTTTAACATTCAGAGTAGGCACTCAACATTTGTATTCTAGAATCTGTGGGGAACTATGAGGGCAAGTGGTTGCATAACACCAATAGGGTCCACTCAAAATATCTTTTATTGATCTTTGTGTAAGTATTGAAAGGGATCTTAATCACTATATTTTATCTATCGAAGTGCCATATCAATGCCCATGGCTTCCTTCTTTGCTTTTGAGAGAGGTCAAATCAATGGCATAGTATCCATGATGGTGTGAGAGGATTTTTAATTGCTTTTGAATGATTTGGGTAATAGAATTGGTTTGTCACTAATAGTTGTAACTCTTTAAAATGTGATAAGTATGAAATGTGATTGTGGATTTCAAAACTTAGCTTTTATATATTTCATGCCTCTTAGATTCCACATCAAGGCCATACCTAGCTATCCACTCATCTTAAATGCAATGATAGATGAAGCAGATCAATTTTTGGTCTAGCCATTAAAGTAGTTAGTCATTGGTTCATGTGTGGAGTTATTCCATTATGCCCATAGGTGTCCATATGAGGGGTGTGAGCTGATGATATTGACTAGCCACCTATTTATGGAATATCGTATATATTGACCTTTAGATTTTGTATTTATTTCTAGTTGATGATCATTATCTATTGGATATCTTGATGATGTGAAATTTTAGCTTCCTTATTGGACTTAATATTTTTTGATCACTCCTCATTAACTTTTCCAACTGTACACATGGATTTTCCTACACACTCCTAGTGCACATAATGCTTGGTCTATGTTATTCACAAATGGAATTTACTAAGATCATCTAAAAAAAAACACACACACACAAAAAAATTAAGAAAATAGGGAAATCGTAATCTACATGGTGTTACTCAACACCCACTCAACTTGCAGAATGAGATCGACAGCTATTAGTGGTAGGGCTTAAGCTTATAGACATTTAATTACCCTAATAGTATGGTTCACTATAAATCTATTAAAACTACCATTCCTTGCTACATTAAGTCATGAATAATGTAAGGTCCTTTCCATCTTATTTACAATTTACCTGGGAATGCTCTAAATTGGCTATCGTACAACAAAACTGGTTACTCCTTGTGGAATTCCTTGTGGCATAGGTTATGATCATGCCATGATTTATAACTTTGTTTATTTACTTCTTGCATCCATGCTTCTACTGAACTCATCCATTCTATTCACATCTAAGAGTTGGTTGGTAAGAGATTCTTGATCTCCTAACTGTATGACCATAGTGATGTGCAAGCTAGGCACTAGATACTTCATTGGCATGACTACTTCCTAATCATACACCAATTTAAATGGTGTAAGTCTTGTAGCTCTTTTATAATTTATGTGATATTCCCATAAAATCATAGGAATGTGATCTTCCCAGTCATCATGCTTGACATTGTGTATTTTTGTGAACATTTTTCCTAGTACCTTATTTAAAGCTTCAACTTGGCCATTCACCTATGGATGATAAGCAACAATTTTATGATGCATAATCATGAACACTTCCATCAAATATTTGATATTATTATTGAGGAAGTGTGTTCCTCTATTGCTAACTAGTTTGATTAGACATCCAAACTTGGTAATGATGTTTTCATATAAAAACTTTGTTATGTCATTCACATTATAGCTAGGTGTGGTAGAAGATTCAACCCATTTATTGAAATAGTTTGTCACAATAATAATATACATAGCCTTACTATGCCTACTTGGAGGGTTGATTGGTCTTAAAAATTCAATACCCAAGTGTTCAAATGGATGCTATATTATGATGAGTTGTAATGACATCTCATCTTTTTGGAGTGATTTTCCCATACATTGGTAGACATCACAATGCTATGTAGCTCTATGTGCATCCTGAAACAAATTCAACCACCATAGTTTACTCTATATAATCTTTCTTTCTATAGCCTCTCCTAAGAAATGTCCTCTTATGACTCCTTAATGAGATTCCTCCAAGAGTTGTGGGCATTCATGTTCAAGGACAACCCTACATAGGACTTCATCCTTCCCTAAGTGATATAATAGTAATTTAATCATAGTGTATGGCAACACTCTAGTCAAAAATTACTTTTTCTCCCATTCTTGAAAGTATGCATGGAATATTCTTTTCTTGAGGAAGTTAGCAATAGCTTCAAAAAATTTGGGAATCATAGTGACATGGAAGAAGTGCACATTAGGTGAGTCTTCTTATAGTTCTTTTGGCTCTTCACCATTCAAAATTTTACTAAGGTGGTTAGGTCCCATATTTTCTGTACTGGGTTTTACATTTGTTCAGAGTTGAAATTCTTGAAATAGCATCATCCAACAAGATATTCATCCTCCTAGTATTGGTTTGTTAACCAAGTAGTGCAAAGCCTGATGGTCCATGAAAAATTTAATGGGTGTTACTAGAAGATAGTGCCAAAATTTTTTTAGTGCGAACACAATGGCCAATGCTTCCTATTCCATGATTGTATAATTTTTATCTACATCAGACAATTTTCAGCTAGTAAAGTGAATGGGATGGTCAAGCACACCATCTTTAGGCTGTACAAGTACTACACTAACTGTGATGCTTGAAGCATCTACATGTACATGAAACAACTTAGTCCAATCTAGGAAAATAAGTATAAGCATGTGACCAATCACTATTTGAGCTCAATGAAAGTTGTTTATCATTTAGATGTCCCTACAAACTTAGAATTCTTGCAGAATAAAGTTTCTAGTGGAGATTATATCATTGCATAACCTTTGATAAATTTTTGATAGTATCTTATATGTTCGAGAAAAGAGTGCACTTTAGTGAAAATAATATGTGGTGGCATACTTAGGATTACTACAATTTTAGCCTTATCTACCAAAATGCCATCACTGTAAATAACATGTCCAAGTAAAACACAAAAAGGTGTAAAGAATAGACATTTCTTCAAATTTAAATCTATGTGAAAATCTTGACATCATTCTAACATCAAATGTAACTTGGACAAATGCTCTTTAAATAGGGAGAAGACTACCCAATCATCTAAATAAACTTCTAAGAAATCATGGATGAAATCTTTGAATGATGAAGACTACACATGATAATATCATAGGTTCATTATTTAGACCAAACATCATAACTTTGTATGCAAAATAACACCACTCTATCACAAAAGTAGTTTTTTTATCCTCCTCTATGATAAGAATCTAATAGTATCCACTAAATCCATCTATAAATGAATATACTTCATAGTCTATGATATACTCCATAACTTCATCTATAAATGGTATGAGAAATTGATCATTTATACAAGCATCATTAAAAATGTTAGTCTCCACATACCCATATTTCTCCTATTTTCTTGGGTTGTACTACCATTAGGCTTACCTAGTTAGCTTTTTATACTAGATAGATTATCCCTACATCTTACATCCTATCTAGTTCTACTTTTACTTTTAGTTTCATATTGGGGTTGAGTTTGTATGGTCACTTCATAATTGGATGTGTGCACTCTTTTAATTAAATATGATTCTCACAAAGAGATGGGTTGAATCCTCATACCTATGAGAACTTAGTGGGGAATAAATCTTAGGAGTCCTTCAGAAGTTGTAGGGCTTCTAAAATCTCAATCTCCATCCAGTAGTCACCTTCACTTGCCAGTTTTGTAACCTCCTCTATTCCAATGTTAGTGATGTGTTTTTTGAGAGGTTGTTGATATATGTTGCATTTTTAATTTACTAATTCTTGGATCTTCATTTACCCTTTTTCTCTGAGATATGGATGCTACATAGCTTATATTATTCAGTTAGCATTATGATGGTGCCCTTAAGTGGTTCCATAGGCTATTCAGGTCCAAATAAATCATTAAAATATAAATCTACATTAGAATCAGAGTCATCATCATCATCATCTACCTCATCCTAGATTTGTTGATAAGGTTACGCCAAAGCTTGTTCTTCAGTCTTAGTAGCTTTATACCTTTGTAGTACAGAATTAAGATTGAAATCTTTATTTTTCTATGCAATTGATTTTGTTGTGGTGCTCACATCTTCCACGCACCCATGGCATAGAAAGTACTTGAGTTTCTAACTAAAAAAATTTCATCTTCAAAAATAAAAGTTTATATAAAGTCACTCTATACTTGTGCCCAATATTTGGTTTCTCTCCTACGCTCCTAGTGCATGTACCATGCTATGAGTAGTAGAGCTAGTGTGTAGTGAAAAATATGAACCCAATACTTAGGTACCACATTTTTTGCATTCCAAACTTGAATATATTTATGTACATGAATCTCAAGGCATTCTCCTTCTTAAAAAAATCACTAGTTAGTGTGGATGAATTATGAGATCTAAAATCTATTAATCATGAGTTCACAGGCATCATCCCACTTCAGGTGATTATCCTGATGAGTTTCCCACCAAGTTGAAAAAAATCCTTTCAAAGCATAGTTTAGTGTGCTAACCTACTGATTAAAGTTAGAATATGGACTTGCAATCACAGAATAAAATCATTGATGTCCTCCATTGCATAATATAGGTAGTTGATGATCATGTGGAAATACCATCCTTATGAAAATAAGTTCATGGTCATCATGGGCCCAATTAAGGAAATGCGTATCTAAATCACCACTAATGGAAGAAGCTACTTCCCAGGGCACTATGCCTTCCCTTGTTAGTTCTATGTAATCTTGCATGTGATCATCGACTTGGTATAGGAAATAAACTTCTAAGTGAGAGGGTAATTTTATAGACATGGAAGCATAGTCTTCACTAATGAACTAATTTATAATTGGTTACATAGCTTATTCTTTTAGTCTTTATTGTTCAGTTACATTCAACTATTGGGAAAGCATTGACTACACTTAGGGTTTGGCTTATTGATAGAGGAAGTTACATTATGTTGTGCATAGAGCATTGGGATTCTCCTCCATATTGACTTTAATCTAGTTGGTTTCTTTAGAACATGTGGAGAGTCTAGTTTAGCAAGAATTATTTATAGTTTGTGTGATCTATTGAGGGGAATGACCACAACCTTATCACCTTGATGTGCCTCAAGTTGGTTGTGTACTATATTGATAGTCATATAATCATCATACACCCATTTATTTCCTATTAGGGTAGGATAGTGCATTGCCATAGTCTTCATGTCTATGACTTCAAAGTTTCCTTGTAGAGACAAATCTATGATTTTGATTTCAATATCCTCTAATCAACCAATAGACTCAAATTTCTCATAGTCATTCAAGCTCAAAATTACTGGGCTATAGCTGAGGGTTGGTCATCTAATAGCTTCCGATGTGGATATAGGAATCATATTCACCATGATATTGAAATCAAAGATAGAATTTTTAATTTCATATCCTAAAACTTTGATATCAATCTATATATCCACATCCCATGGTTTCTTCATCTTGATGTACCAGACCATATTTTTTGTCTTTTGATGACCACATTGTGCACATTCCAAAACATTATGTAATAGGTTCATAATGTTATGTGATATGTCTTCATTACATAGAGTACTCAAGAGTTTTAGTAAATCTATTAGAATAGTGATAATTCCATCCTATCATATGATGCACACAATATGACCATATATTTTCACATTGATGGATGTAGCATTGCCATCAATAGTTTCTTATTGTTGAATTTTTTTCAATAGCCATGCAGATTGGTTCATAAGACTCTTTTCTATGGTTGGATCTAGGTATTTGTCTTGTCTAACCTTTTTGATACCCTGATTCTAAGGCATCTCAAGTGGAGGGAGTCCTTTTTTCATGTTGTTTCCATGTCAAGACATTTAGAAAGACATTTTATTTAGGTTTTGTACTTACCATGTTTACATTTCAAACAAATTTTTCCTTTCTCTATTGTTTTAGAATAGGACAATCTTATGTATCATGTTGATCAGAAACTCTATAGTATGCACAACATGATTATCTCTATGGATTCATTGGGTAGTTTCTTTGAATTTGATTGTTCTCTCCACATAAGTAGCATTGCAGATGAGGCCAATGATAGTTGTTTCCTCAGCCATCTTGGCATCCTCTTCTATATCCACCATGGCCTCATTTGATATTAGAATGATATCCTCTTTGGTATCCTCATTATGGCTACATAGAATTCTACTACTGATAATGTTGATTATTATCTCCCATACTAAATTGCTATTGTGCAATTGGAAGAGTCTAATTTTATTGTTACAATTGCATTATGGGTGAATTCCATGATGTTGGATACTAATATTGAGGAGATGGGGTGTCTAACTTGGTAAATAAGGAGTCCATCCAGCCAAACCATGAGGCTAGTACTGTAGTAAACTTGAAACCCATTATGGACCTATTTGGGTTGCACAATTATTATCAACCTCCAAGCCTAGGATTGTTTTCTGCATTGAGGAAATTTGTTGTGCTACAATGGCAAACACATTTTTGGATATTCCCTCTTTAAGTTCCTCTAGAACTCTACAATTCTTTTCATCATGGGTAGTTGATTTGTAGAAATTATAGTACATATTATAAAATATTTTGATATATTTTTGAAATAGATATCAGTAGGTCATGGCATGCCTTACTACTCAAAAAAGTTCAAAACATTTTCATCTTTACTTTAGGGAAATTGTTCTGGTGGTGTCCTTTTTTGCATTTTGTGTACCAGAGGTTCAATTTAGGCTTTTTAGTTTCATGATATTGTTCCATATTTTTCATAAAATCTTGTAATGTATTTTAAAATTTGGAGTTGGCTATAGGAGTTTCACCATAGTCTTCAAATTTTTTAGCATGTAGTATAGTAATTTTGGCATCTGCTTTTGTCTCATATTGAGTTTGTGTATTGGCAAATCGAATCTCACCTTGTAATATTTCAACAAACCATGATTATTTGTATTTATCTATTAAATTGACTCTACATTGTTCATTACATTCAAAAGTTTGTGATCATAGTATCAGACCGACTCTCTAGACTTTTGCCTAGTCTCCTTCAAGTCCTGTATTGTTTGGTTAGTGCATTTCTTAATCTTAAATTTTATGATTAGCTAGTCTTGGACATATTTTAGACTTGTATTTTGGATATATCTTTTGTATATGAATTATATCACTCTACCAACTAGAGCCCCTTCTTATATGCATTTTTTTAAGTTTTCATCAGTGAGGCCCTTAACTTACCACTTCATTTTAAAAGTTAACATGTATTATTTATGGTCTATAGACCCATCATAAATGGTTAGATTTAAGAATCATCCTAATTGGTTCAACATAGTGGATAGTATAGATGGAGTCTTATACACAACTACTATTTGAGGTGACTGTGGCCTAGGTGTTCCTGCCTATGTACTACTCTGTGCACCAAAGGAATTTTTGTGTGCACTTTATTTATTTTCACTTCCTTATTGTTATTGTTCAACTTCACCTATTCCTATATAAATCAAAGCCTTCCTTATTGAATTTTTTTGGATTTATGTTCCCCAATGATCCAAGTGATTTGAAAATGATTTTTGCCAACTCTTCTCCCCTTGTTCAGCTGGTTGAAAACTTTTACCAGGATATAGAATATTGGGCTATGGAGATGCGTACACTTATGGTAAATAATCCTTTCTAATGACTTCTTTCTTTGATATGATTGAGCGTATAATTAACCTATGACTAAGTTATATTTCTTTTTATAATTCTTCATCTTTTATCAATACCTTTTATTTGTAACTAGCCACTACTTCTATCTTCCATTTGTTCTACTCCTAAACTACTCTCATATTCTTCTTCACACATATCTTCTTATAATCAATCTTCATATTCTCATTTTTTTTACCAGCATCCATCATCATTATCTTTATGCATCCTTTTATCACCATCCTTATCATCAATTTTTCACACTCATTCATCATCTACTCTACTATTATTTTTACTTCTATCCATAGTTACTTGGGTATGTGTTTGTTTATTCTATCAACTCTATTATTGTAATTCCCTTTTTGAATCCAAAGTTTTCTTCTAACTCTTCTTTCATCACATCTCCATTATATATTTAGGCTCAAGCTCTAGTCAATAATTTATCCATCATTCACAATCATGTGTATATATCCCCATACACCCAAAGTAACTACTCCATACTATTAGGGATAGGCACCATGGCCTTTTCCATCACCGACATTTTCAACAGAAGAGGTAGTCACTGTAAAAATTTCCCTCTGATAATTTGGAAAAAGTGATCCTACATAGCCTCAAATGCCATATATGTTTATACTATGATCTTAGTAGTGTATCCATCTATAGTGGTTTCAACCCAGTAATCTATCTCTCTTGTCCAATCAATTTCCAATTTCACTACATGGTCTATCTTTTCTTCAATCCAAGTAATGGTTTCTCTTGCTTTAGGATGGAAGCAATAGTACATGAATCTTGTTAACCAATTAGCCAATAATTTAGGTAGCTTGCACCAAAAAATATCATATATTTCACCATATATATTTTCTTAAATGATTTCATTTATAATGAGGCTCATCTTTTTGGATTCTTCTTCTTCAACGTGTCATATTTTTTAGTCTAACCAGGTTTGAATATCTCATTATCCTAGTAACCATCTTAGCATTGTTTTTCCCTAGAAAGATTGTTTCCATGCTCATCACACCATTATTAGTAGAGGTTCCTATTTCAATAGAACATGCTAAGGATGAGGATAGATAAGTTTTACTAGTTTGCATAGGAAAGAGTAGTGAAATCATAGTTAATAGAAGCATAACATAGACAAATGATGAGCACACACAAGGAACCAAAATAACCAAAGAGTCTTTTAGATGTATAGAATGTTTAGATTACTTTTAAAATAGATTAAACCTTATAATTAAACATGATAACACAAAAAAAAGGATAAACACAAAAATACAATAGGTAACCATGAAACAGATAGCATATATTGATCTCAGTAAGGGGTCATCAACTTCTTCATATAAGTGTACATATTTATAGTCATTCCATTTCTTGACTCTTCATATTCTTTTTCATACAATGAAACCAAAATGAGGAGACTATTTATTTTTTATCCTTTCATAAGCTGAGAAGATAGGACAAAATACACAAGCCAACACTTATATATATAATGCACAAATATTCAAAGAATATCCTATGGAGATTTCTTATCTAGTTTTATTCTCCCAACAACTAAAACCAAGGATGAACCTATGATAAAAGTTAGCTAGTCCAAGAAAACTCCATAATTCTATGAGATTATGTGGATTAGGTCAATCTTGGATCATTTTGATATTATCTGGATCTATTCTAATGTTGGTGCAATCAAAGATGTATCCTAAGTATTATATTTGCATTGCATTGAATGTACACTTCACTAAATTGTCTTACAACTTGTGTTGACACAAAGTGTCTAAGATGCATGAGATGTTCTTTATATACTCCTCCCAAGTATTTGTGAAGATGATATGTCATCCAAATAAACAATGATGGAGTTTAGAAAATTCCTAAGTTTATCATCCATCAAATGCATGAATGTGGTTGGCACATTGGTGAGGCCAAAAGGCATGACCAACCACTCATACAATCCCTCTTGTGTCATGAATGTTGTCTTTTAGATGTACTCAGGATGGACTAGAATGTGGTGGAGTATTACTCACCTCAGAGCTGGTCTAAGGGGTCATCAATGTGTGGTAGTGGATATTGATTATTCACCATATTTTTTTTGAGTGCATGAGTCAATGCAAAGTCTATAGGACCCATCCTTATTGGGTATAAGGACTATTAGAATCCTATAAGTTAAAGAGTTAGGCTTGATATTTCCCTGATCAAGGAGCTCATGTATTTAGTGCCCCAAACTAATCTATGATACAGGGGATATTAGGAAGAAGGGATCTAAGAATCAAATAAATGTGGTACTTTACTATGAAATGCATTATAAGGAATTCAATTTATATGAAGTATTCACTTTGTTGCATTATTAACTTGTTGATTTGTTGATGCTGCAATAGTGTGTGTGAGTGTTGCATGATGCGAGGGTGTATTTTTTCAGTTAATGTTGCATATGTGTGTCAGGGTAGACCATGAAAAAAATAAAATTCTATAGTTTGATACAATATTATGACATTTATTGGTAGATATTAAGGTGAATATGGTCATAAGCACTAACTCAAAGATATTGTAGGAACGATCTTATGAATGAATAGTCCAACACTATGGCTTGGATTGATATGTAGCTTCATGGTCATATAAATATAGTATTCCTGGTAGAATGTCATAGACCTCTAGAGGTGATATGTCACAATTGATATTATCCTTTATAGATTTGAATTTATAATAAAAAGTGCATTAACATCAAAACTATATATCCTTCCCCTACTACAACCACCCCAAAGAGTATGTTGTATAGTAGTGGTAAGACTAAAGCATTGAGCCATGAATTGCATGGTGATGTTATTCTATCTACCACTGTTGATGATGATGTGGAAAGGCTAACCCTTCACCCAAAACTTAGTGTGAAAGAGGCATTCACACTCCTTAGAGATGTAGATCATAATAGTATTGGTACTTAGATAAGAGGAATCTGGATCAGTGTCATCCATCGATGTGGGTCCTAATGTATATTGGGTGAATAAGGACTATTATGCATGGCATTCATAATTATTGTGAGTGGATGAGTGATGATGATGACACATATTATCATCATACTTCTTCTTCTTGCCTTTGTATACAGCAAAATTCACTAGAGCCTTTGGTTGTTGATTAGTCTTCTGGTGTTGTTCTCCCTTGTGAAAAGTGTGTTATTGTTTCTTCTATGCATAAGGTTATAATGTGGAGTTGTGCACAAGTAAGACCTTGTGCATTGTGTTAGATGAAGCAGTGGAAAATTTCTTCATCCTTGTCTTAGCTTCAATTTTAGTGGCATTAAAATATAATTTCCCCAACATGTCGTAAGTCAATAACTCCATCTTCACATGGATATAAGGTGAGAGTCCACTGATATACTTCAAAACCTTATGTTGCTCATCTAGGTTCTTGCACAAGCACATAGAGTAGTCATGAAATATGTTGGTGATGAGAATTATATATAGCTCATTATATCTAATAAAAAATATCCATAAGTGTTGCCTTTTGGTTATATATTACATTGTATTTAATAGTTAAGGTCTTATCTAAGCAGGAAATGAATGCAATTCGTCATGTGTTTGTATGTGATACATTATTGATTCTTTATCTTATTATTGTGTCTAATTTGGATGAAATGAGCACAAATTTATGTATATAAAAACATCCCTATGGCAAGATAATTTTTAGAATAGATCAAATAATTTTGGCAATATTTTTGAGGATTTGATGAAGAATACATTGATCTTTAAATATCTAATTCTCCAAAGATGCTCTAAAGGTGCTTTAAAGACCTATTAAGAATGCTCTGAAGATGCTTAGGCATGTTCCAAAGATGTCCAATTGGATCCTATAGATCAAGATAGTGATTTTAAAGATATCTATTATATATAAATAGACTTTCCATATTTAGATATCTTATTGTAGACATTAATATTCATAGTAATGGTCTAGAATGATCTAGATATATTTGTACTTATATTTTGTAAAAATGGATATAATCTCTTCAAATATGTGTTAGTTATTTTCTAAATATTATTAGTTGAATCAGTTTCAACACCTTCTTATAAGCATGGGATTTGATTCCTAGATCATCTATATTTTAAATAATTAGATTTAGTTGTTTAGATCGCCAGATTTTGTATTCAGTGAATATATATTGAGATATACATTAAATACATGTTACCTTATCATTATAGATAATTGTTGAAGTTAGAAAAGTTAGTTAATCAGAAAAAACCTCTAGTGTAGTTTTACATATATGTACATGTTCCTTTGATAGTGAAATAAAGTTCAACATTCCTTTTCATTACTAAGTAAAGTTGTTCATATTTTGAGGAAGGAGCAAGGGCCCACTTATATCTGAATATCAAGACAAATCAGTACTTTTAATTTATACTTTAGAAGTATTTTTTTAATTCAGGTATAATTCATTTAATGCAAAGTGTATTTCTTTAAAATGCAAGAGTGATTTATTTTAAACGCAAGAGTGATTTCCTTTTCAATGCAAGTGCAAATTTACTTTAATGCAGGTGTGTTTCCATTACATGCAAAGGTTGTTTTAATTAAATGAAAGTGAGTATGTAAGAGTGTGTCTTTTAATTTTATAGAAATTAAAATTTGTTAACTCATTTCCATATTAAGAATTTATTAGAAGTAATTTAAGTGATAGTAGACAACCTTCTCACATTCTGTAATACCAAACTATCCTACCCAGTTGGGCAAGTTGAGTGAGGACATTATAATGTCTTATGTCAGATGTCCAAGTTTAGATGTGACGGTGTGAACTAAATAATCCTTTTAATAATGAATTTCATAGGATACCTTCAGTTAACAAACCTTCTAGATTTACTTTTCTACAACAGAGTTAGAGTCGGATTTACTATTTTTAAGATTTATACATCACAAGATAACTAAACCCCTCAAAAAGTGAACTTAAACTCCAAAATCCAATGGTTTCATTCTATATAGGCTTGGACACTAGCCTTGGAATAAAATGACACCAATCCATTGATTGGTTAAATGATAGGTATAATGATAACCTATCATTTTTGGTGTTATTGTTGGGAAGCTCATCAATAAGTGTTAATGAGATCTTACAATATAATTATACAGGGAAATTAAAAAACATTCATAAAACTCAAAAACACAATAATTTAGGACTCTTTAAATTTATGAACTACCCAAGAGATTCTCAATAATTATTTATCTCAAAGGGATCCCAAATAAATCAAGAAGAGAGGATCTAATCCTTGTTGCAAAGATCAAGAAATGAAAAAAAGGTAATTAAAATCCATATTTAAAATTTTTTATTATTCCTATCTTGAACAAGGTTCATCCTTACAAATATATCCTATAAGAAGAATCCTATTCAATATATCTTCTCCTATAGGGAGAATTGATCCTAAAAGTCCTCTTTTTAGAATAGTCAAATTTGATCCACAAGATATACAAGAAGAAGATATAATCACCAACGAAGATTTTCCTCTTGATATAGACCATAGGTTTAGTACCCAAGAAGAGAATTTAGATTGGATTGATTACCAAGGTTGAGAATAAAATATGGGAGACAAACATGCACATTTGAAAAACCCTGATCGATAGCCTCAATAGGACATAAATTTTTCTTACCCAATTAGCTTAGGTCTAGATGACAAAACTTCCATGAAAATATTTTACCATTCATTTTATCTATGTTTAGAGTTAAATCCTTAAAGGATATAGATTAGTTCCTCTTTGAATTTTAGGTTCTTTCCCAAACATATGATTATGTCATAGATAATCAAAAGTTGAAGTTATTCCCATCTGCACTCAAAGATGCAGCCATGAGATGGTTCACGGGCCTTGAGAGTAATTATATCACCACTTGAGATGAAATGGAAAATGCATTTCTAAATAAATATCAAAATTGTTGAAGAGTCAAAGAATGGAAGGAAGACTTTTTAAGGATCAAACAAAATGAAGATGAAACCTTAGAAGATTACCTTGATAGGTTTATATTTACCCATAAATGGAGTGGTTACCAACTCACTGAGGAGTTCATCAAGACAATTTTTATTAAAGTCCTAGATGATAATGCATGTGATGATTTTAACCTAATGGGAAAGGGTGAGATTGACAAGTTAACCTTTCATCAAATTTTAGTATTGTGTACTAACTACTCTAGGACAATACCTAACATAAAGAAATCAAGCTTAGGAAAATCACTTGAAGCTGGACAATTAATGGAAGAATTTGATAATTTAAAAAAAAAAACATTCTATTAAAATTATCATCCACATTAGATGGCCTCAAATCAAAATATAATGCTACCAACATTGAAATTTTATCAATATATTATCCTACATGTAGACTCAAACATGTGGTAAAAGATTGCCTCTTCAACAAACTAGAGGTATGTGGTATTTTTGACCTAGACCATGACACCAAGAATTTAAAAAACCTTCTTACTATAAAAAACCAAATAAGACAAGAAACATATATAGTTGAAGAAGTGAACTTTATCAAAAGATAAGGAAACCAATAATCCAAGCCTTAAAATCAATTTGGTCCAAGATTTTTTCCCAATCCATGGATGGCACCATGGGATGGACAAGTCACACCACCAATATGGGGACCACCACAACCACAACCATGGAGAAATCAATAATGGATCACATAGATATGGGTAATTCTTGAAAATCATTCACAACTTGGATATAATAGTAAAACCAACAACCACATTGGGTACATCAGTCACCACCTTAATCATCAAATCAATAATATCAACCAAAAATAAAGTTTCTTCCACAAAGGAATTGATGTCTTCATAACTTCAGCCACCACCAATTGAACAATAGGTTAACCAACCCTAGTTACCTACCCAACTAGTGACAAATCCTAAGAATAGGCCAAATACACTTATTTATGGAGTTGATCAAGACAATAATATTTTAAATTGTTTAGATGAGTGTAATAATGTTCAACTTATATCAAGGAAGGTATTAGAAGATTCACCTATTACCATAAAAAAAAATTAAATGATGAAAATGCTCTTGAGCCACCTATAGTCTAATAAAAAACTAAAGAAAAGGTAGAAGCTACAACCACACCAACCATAATTCAAGATCCCCCTATTGTTCTATTTCCTGATAGACTTAAGGAAGATAAACCTAGAGAATATTTTAAATTGATGCATGGATTAAAAGAGATGAAGATATAAATTTCACTTTAAAAGAGCCATTAAGGATATTCCTGAGTTGAATCAAATCATTAAAATATTGTGCATCAAAGCACCAAAAATAAAGAAGTAGCATCCTAAAATAATTTAGGTAACTAGCAAAATTATTGATTTAATAGTAGCAAACATACTTATTCAGAGATCCTGGTAGTCCTATGATGACTATGACAAATAGGAACAAGTTTATTCCAAATGTGTTTGTAGATCTAAGTGATATCATAAACATAATGACTATCAACATAGTAGAGTCTTTATCTCTCACATGGCTTTAGCCTAATACTACAATCTTGCAAATGGCAGATCAATCCATTTCTACCCCTAAAAGAACCATAGAGAATGTACTAGTCACCATAGAATCATGGGAATATCTTGTGAATTTTATGATCTTTCAACTTAAACCAAAGAGGGTAGGATATCCAATCATTCTTGGTAGACCTTGTTTAGCTACAATTATAGCATGAGTTGATTGTAGATCTAAAACATGACACTTTTTAATGGAATTCATGCTATATAAATATCTATTTTTCCACCTAATAGACCTTTAATGAGTCTTTATAAACAAATATGGTGGATCATCCTGAATGAAACTATACTAGTATGTCTTCCTTAGCCATGGTTACCATAAAAAAATGTCCAAGAGTTTGAGGAACAAATAACATAAGATTTAAACTAAAGAAACATAGCTCTAAAGTTTAATAGTTTTGCTCTAAAGTCTGATAGTTTTTATCCAAATTCTAAAAGCCCAGCTCTGAATATCAATAACTTAGCTCCAAAAACTAGTATCTTAGCTATAAAGACTAGTATCTTAGCTCTGAAGACTAGTAGCTTAGCTTCAAAGATGAAAAATCATGAATGTGAATAATCCACCTCTACTATTGAGAATCAAAATAGTGCCATAATTTCACCAAACATGTTATCTGGTCCACAAGACATTTAACAAGCCATAGTTGACTGGGCTCAAAACAAGTATAATTCATTTTTACATGATTTTTATTTTTCATTAACCAATATGCTGTCCATAAGTGAAACCTTTTATAAGGATGTAGATACACTTCACATGTTATTACCACACACATGTCCATTGAATGCCTTGATGAGTGAATAAAAATAGTTAAATTTTATTGTTTCAGGCACTCAATAGATTACAATCCAACCTAACAAATTATTGAATATCAATAGTTGGTTAACTGACCAATAGAAAAGAAAAGTGTTTGATGTATTAGTACAACACTCAAAAGATTTTTGTTAGGATTATAGTGATATGAAAGGAATACATCTTAGTGTTTTTACACATCAAATCTACACTGAAGATCTTAGACCAGTCAAATAGCCACAATGGAGGATTAACCCAACCTTGAAATAAGTTATTAAGAAGGAGATAGAAAAACTATTGGAAGTTGGTTATATTTATCCCATATTTGATAGTCAATGGGTTTCACCTTTATTCATTATACCTAAAAAGAATGTAAAATGGAGAGTTTGTGTAGACTAAAGAGAACTAAACAAAGCCACTATGAAAGACTACTTTCCTTTGTCTTTTATTGATCAAGTTTTAGAAATTTTGGCTAGAAAACAATATTTTTCATTCTTAGATGGATTTAGTGGATATTATAAAATCAAAATAGCAATTAAAAATCAAGATAAAACTAAATTTTCCTGCCCCTAGGGAACATATGCTTATATAGTCCTTCCTTTTAGATTGTGTAATTCACATGCTACCTTTTAGATAAAAGTGTTAGCCATCTTTTCTGATCTTACAAATGATTGTATGGAAGTGCACATGGATGATTTCACTATATATAGCACTATATTTGATGAAGCTTGAAAAATTTGGATAAAGTGCTTACAAGATGTAAAGAACAACAAGAATATATGAGTCATGAGAAATGCATCATAATGACTAATGAAGGGATAGTCTTAGGACATCGTATCTCTTCTCAAGGAATAAAAGTAGATCTCAAAAAGATTTAATTAATTTCTAATCTCCCCATTCCACAAACACAAATAGATGTTGAAATTTGATCATGTAGGATATTATAGAAGAATTATTGAAGACTTTACTAAGATAATTACACCTGTATTTTCTTTGTTAATAAAAGATAGATCAACCAACAATGGATTACACTTGTGAAAGCAATAAATGCGGAAATAAATCAGATAGATAAGTAACTAGAATGATAAATAGTACAGAACAAGAGATACAAGAAAACACCCTGAAAACTTGTATTAAAACTCTTTACAAAAGGAATACAATTGAAGAAACTTCTCTCTTCCACACCTCTCTCAGATGCACAAGATCTCTCACTAGATCTCTATTACTTAAGATCTCTCTCTCTCAAGTACAATCAATTCCAACAACCTAGATTGATGCAACTCAGTACTGTCCTTCAAACATTCACAATGTTCTACTCATACAATTCACTCTTACTAAGCTAAGAAGATCTTTCCTACATATAGAGTTAGGAAACTTGAGCATGCACTTACAACAAACAGTTAAGCCTCTTGAACAAGGGCTCTAAAAATAATATTGCTAATAATAGAGACCTGAGCTTGAGAATACAACTCAAACTCATCATGCAAACACTCGCTTCTGTCCTCAAAAATTGCTTTCTAGACACACAGATAACCGACATCGGTTCCTGCCTGTTCGCCTATGACCGTCGCCAGCCGACCCACTGCCGACGTCGGTGCCTCTGCAACTGCACCTGACTGACGTCGGTCACTCCTGACTGACATCGGTGTCTGTGTAGACCCGAACCTACTAAAGTGTGCTACTTGGTGAAGCTTTTAGCTCCACACCCTAACAATCTCCCACTTGGAGATAAACAGCTGCACCAGTACCTGTACAGCAACATCTTCTAGCTCCTCCATCTTCAACTCAATCATGAAGACCAACAGAAGTTGAATGAAGATTCAACTTCTCCTTTGTAATCGGCTTGGTTAGCATATCAGCAGGATTCCTATCTATATGGATTTTCTCCAGCTTCAACTCACCATCTTCCAATACCTGCCGTATGAAGTGGTACCTTAGCTGTATGTGCTTTGTTCTTGAGTGAAAGGCTGAATTCTTAGCCAAATGGATTGCACTCTGACTGTCACTATACAATCTGCAACTTCCATGCTCCCTTCCAAGCTCTTCCATGAACCGTGTCATCCATATCATCTCCTTGCTAGCTTCTGTGGCTGCAATGTACTCTGCTTCTGTAGTTGACAAGGCAATAACCTTCTGCAACTTAGATATCCAGCTAACCGCCATTCCACCTACAGTAAAAACATAACCTGTGGTGCTCCTCCTGCCATCCAAATCACCTGCCATATCTGAATCTACATAACCATGTAGAGAAGTATCTGAACCTCCATAGCACAAGTGTCTACTGCTGGTTCCTCTCAGATATCTAAGGATCCACTGAACTGCTTTCCAGTGTTCATTCCCTGGATTGACCATATACTTACTTACAACTCCCACTGCTTGGGCAATATTCGATCTAGTACACACCATTGCATACATCAAACTCCCTACCACGGAAGAATATGGAACCTTACTCATGTACTCTACCTCATCATGTGAATTAGGACATTGTTCTTTACTCAACTTAAAATGTCCAGCCAAAGGTGTGCTTACCGGTTTAGCATCTTGCATATTGAACCGTTTCAACACCTTGTCCACATAATCTTCTTGAGACAATATCAACCTGTGATTTTTCCTGTCCCTCTTAATTCTCATGCCAAGGATTTTCTTTGCTGCTCCCAAATCCTTCATAGCAAACGTTTGAGCTAATTTCACCTTAAGCTCAGAGATATCCTGCATGTGTGATCCTGCAACCAGCATATCATCTACATACAACAATAGAATAATATATCTACCGTTATCAAATCTCTTAAAATATACACAATGGTCAGATTGACATCTACTGTAGCCATGCTCAGTCATAAACCAGTCAAATTTCAAGTACCACTGTCTAGGATCTTGCTTGAGGCCATACAAGCTTTTCTTCAACTTGCACACTAACTTCTCCTTACCCTTGACCTCAAATCCTTATGGCTGTTCCATGTATATTTCCTCATCTAAATCTCCATGAAGAAACGATGTCTTAACATCTAGCTGCTCAAGATGCAAATCCTCAAAAGCAACCAAAGACAATACAACCCGTATAGAAGTCATCTTAACAACAGGAGAAAAAATCTCACCAAAGTCAATACCTGGTTTTTGTGCAAATACTTTCACTACCAATCTGGCCTTATATCTCATCTGTCCATCATCACCTTCCTTCAACCTGTAGGTCCATCTATTCTTCAGTGTCCTCTTACCAGCTGGCAACTCAACCAAATCCCATGTTTGGTTCTCTCTTAAGGACTCCATCTCCTCAACCATGCCACGCTCCCACTTACTCTTGGACTCCACCTGTAATGCTTCTTTAAAACTCTCTGGTTCTCCACCATCAGTTAGCAATAAATAGTATAAAGAAGGAGAATATCTAATTGGAGGCTTACTTACCCTTTCAGACCTTCTGATGGGTGTCTTAGACTCATTCTCAACACGCTATCCACCCAAATTCTTTGACAGTGACCGACCTCAGCCACCTGTAGACCTGTTACTGGCCAACGCCGGTTCTTCCTGGCCGACGTCGGTGCCTGTTCTATCGACGTCAGTCTCTGTATGACCGACATCAATTTCTGTACTACCGACGCTGGTTCCTAACCTATCGACATCGGTCTCTGTGTTTTCCTGCAAGTGATTATTTCTTTTTCTCGTGAGCTCATTTTGGACCATCACTTTGTCCAATTCTCCATTGCTCTGCCTAGATTGATTCAGCATCCTCATCTGATCACTATACATCACTCTTTCATTGAAAACAACATCACGGCTCCTAATTACCTTATTAGTTCCTAGACTCCAAAATCTGAAACCAAAATCATCTGAGCCATAGCCAATAAACGTGCACCTCATAGACTTAACATCAAGCTTCTTTCTATTTTCCTTATCTACGTGCATAAAGGCTTCACAACCAAAAACTTTGAGATATGAGAGATCTACCTTTTTACCTGTCCATGCCTCTTCTGGAATTCCACCATCTAGAGCTATAGAGGGTCCTCTGTTAATCAGGTACACTACGGTGTCAACAGCTTCTGCCCAAAACTCTAAGGGCAACCCAGCATGCAGTCTCATACATCTTGCACGCTCCATGATTGTTCTGTTCATCCTTTCAGCAATTCCATTCTGCTGAGGTGTCCTTGGAACCGTCCTTTGCCTATGGATTCCATGTGTATAACAATACAATTTGAACTTAAGGCTGCAGAACTCACCACCATTATCAGATCTCAAGCACTTTAATCTTCTGCCTGTTTCATTCTCAACCATAGCTTTCCAAATCTTAAAAGTCTCAAATACATCAGATTTCTTCTTAATACAGTAGATCCATACCTTTCTTGTAGCATCATCTATGAACGTAACATAGTACCGTGATCCTCCAATAGAGGCAACCTAAGCCGGTCCCCACACGTCTGTGTGAACAAGCTGCAACTTCTGCCTTTTCTTAGTAGACCCAGTTTTGAGAAAATTAACCCTTTTCTATTTTCCAAATACACAATGCTCACAAAATTCTAGATCCATACTTTTCAAATCTAAAAGCATACCTTTAGACTTAAGAATTGACATCCCTTTCTCACTCATGTGGCCAAGCCTTGAGTGCCACAGTTTAGCATCCACATCTAAAGTAGATAATACAGAAGGAGATTTGTTAGTAACACAATTACACAAATAGAGAGTACCTTCTCTCTTACCTCTGGCCATAACAAGTGCACTCTTGGTCACCTTCCAAGATTCTGCTGTGAGAGTTACTGTACAACCCTCATCTCCTAACTTCCCTACAGAAATCAAATTTCTCTTCAAGCTAAGAACATGCATCACATCTCTCAACACCCATGTGTTGCCATTCTGCATCTTCAACTGCACTTTACCTTTGCCAATAATCTTACAAGGCTCATCATCCCCTAAGTACACTATTCCAAAATCTCCATGGATATAGTCACTGAAATATTATCTGTTAGGGGTAGCATGGAAAGATGCACCAGAATCTAATACCCAAGATTCTATATTATTATGCAAAGAGAAAATTAGAGCATCTTGTGCAATACCTACAACCTTTGTCTCTTCCTTTCCTTCGTGCTGATTGTCCTCCTTAGGCTTTGACCAGCAATCTCTGCTTATGTGCCCCATCTTTCCACAGTTTCAGCATTGTGGCCTTCTGCCATTCCTGGATTTGGATCTGCCTCTTCCCTTAGACTTAGATCTTGATCTCCTCTTGCTCCTTTCTTTTTGCCTTCCCTTGCTCTCAAGATTTAAAGCATTCCCAGATGTCTCTTCTGTGCTTTTCCTGCGAATTACCTCATTCAAGATAACACTAACAACATCCTCTACTTTTAAAATAT
Source organism: Torreya grandis (assembly GCA_037957365.1). Lineage (NCBI taxonomy): Eukaryota > Viridiplantae > Streptophyta > Pinopsida > Cupressales > Taxaceae > Torreya > Torreya grandis. The sequence continues at coordinate 1,963,051 of JARHVA010001027.1, forward strand.
TTGAAGCAGATGCAATATTAGAAACTGCCATTACCAAGCCATGCCAGCTTTCAGGCAAAGAACATAATATTAAAAGAGCTTTTATTTCATCATCAAATACAATATTGACTGAACTTAATTGATTAACAATTCCATGGAAATCATTCAGGTGATTAGATACAGATCCACCTTCTTGCATATGCAAATTAAATAACTGCTTCATAAGATATACCTTATTAGAAGCGAAGGGTTTTTCATACAAATTTGCTAACGTAGTTATTAACTCTACCATTTTTTTTGCCTGTGATAAATTAGATATCACAGTGGATGCAAGACTCAGTCTTATAGATCCCAGAGCCTTTCTATCAAGAACTTCCCATTCTTCATCCTCCATGTCCTTGGGCTTCTTTGCAATCCCACCTAACGGTAAGTAAATATCTTTCTGATACAGATAGTCCTCTATCTGCATTCTCTAATGTTGATAGTTCTTGCCATTAAACTTTTCCATTCTCAATTTACTTTCTTCTGCCATTGCTTCTCCCACTCAAACAGAAATCCCTGCAGAAACCCCTGTGAGCAACCTGTAATCCAAACACACTACACAGATCTGAACCACCTGTTAGTGAACCTGAGCTCTGATACCACTTGTTGGGGATCAACCAACAATGGATTACACTTGTGAAAGCAATAAATATAGAAATAAATCAGATAGATAAGTAACTAGAATGATAAATAGCACAAAACAAGAGATACAAGAAAACACCCTGAAAAATTATATTAAAACTCTTTACAAAAGGAATACAATTGAAGAAACTTCTCTCTTCCACACCTCTCTCAGATGCACAAGATCTCTCACTAGATATCTATTCCTTAAGAGCTCTCTCTCTCAAGTACAATCAATTCCAACAACCTAGATTGATGCAACTCAGTACTGTCCTTCAAACATTCACAATGTTCTACTCATACAATTCACTCTTACTAAGTTAAGAAGATCTTTCCTACATATAGAGTTAGGAAACTTGAGCATGCACTTACAACAAATAGTTAAGCCTCTTGAACAAGGGCTCTAAAAATAATATTGCTAATAATAGAGACGCGAGCTTGAGACTACAACTCAAACTCATCATGCAAACACTCGCTTTTGTCCTCAAAAATCACTTTTTGGACACACAGGTAACCGACGTCAGTTCCTGCCTGTTCGCCTATGACCGTCGCCGGCCGACCCACTGCCGACGTCGATGCCTCTGCAACTGCACCTGACCGACGTCGGTCGCTCCTGACTGACGTCGGTCGCTCCTGACCGATGCCGGTGTCTGTGTAGACCTGAACCTGCTAAAGTGTGCTCCTTAGTGAAGCTTTTAGCTCCACACCCTAACATTATTGAAGACTTTACTAAGATAATTACACCTGTATTTTCTTTGTTAATAAAAGATAGTGAATTTGTATGAAATGATAAGTGTAAAGAAGCTTTTTAAAAATTAAAGAATAAACTCATGACTGTTCCATTATTGAAAGGACTTAATTGGGAAAAACCATTTCATATTTATATTGATGCTTTCAATAATGCATTAGGAGAAGTCCTAAGTCAAATAGATGAGGATGGAAACATGTATGTCACTTATTATATCAAAAATAATCTTACTCTCATAGATAATAACTACAATACTACAAAAAAATAATTTATTACTATTATCTATGCTATAAACAAGTTTAGGCATTACATTATTGGCTATCAAGTATTTATCTATAAAGATCATTCAGCGATTAAGTACTTAATGAATAAACTAGTAGTATGTGGGAGAATAATTTGATGGCTATTACTATTGTAAGAAATTGACATTACCATTATAGACACATATGGAAAGTCTAGTGTTATTGATGAACCTATCGAGGATTATTTTACAGATGAACACTTGTTTTCTATATCTACATACTCCCCATAGTTTACAGATATGACAAATTACTTAGAAATATAGAAGTTTCCTCTTTCCTTCACCTCCAAAGAAAGAAAATGTTTGATTATATATAGTTCTTATTTCAAATGGTTTAATTTCATGTTGTTTAAAACTAGACCTGGTCATGTAATTCATAGGTGTATTAGAGAATATGAAGTGTATGACATCATAAGAGCATGCCATAGTGAATCAAGAGGAGGACATTAGTTAGAAAAATGACCCTTTATAATATTCTTGATGCAGGTTATTACTTTTCATTTCTTTACAAGACTGTCAAAAGGTTTGTATGGCAATGTGATCCTTGCTAAAGAATCGGTAAGCCTGCTCTATCCTCTGAAATGCCTCTTCATCCTCAAATAAGTTTATAACCTTTTAAAAAATGGGATTTTAATTTTGTTAGATCGATCAACCTACCATCTCAAAGAAAATAATATTTATTAGTATGTACTAATTATGTTATTAAGTGGGTTTAAGTATAGGCACTCACCTTTGCAAGGGAGGAAATGGTTACTAATTTCCTATACAATAAGTTCATGTTAAGATTTGGAGCCCCTAGATCTATTGTTTTTAATCAAGGGCCCTAATTCATATCCAAAATGATCAAAATTTTCACAAAACTGTACCAGATTAATCACATGAAATCCTATAATGAAATTACTTCAAGAATTAAGTATAACAGCAGAATTATATCCAAATATGACTGAAATATATCCAAATATATGATAATAGATAAGCCACTTCAAGGGGGCAACCTCCACAAGCTTCAATAAGAGAAAAATTCACAAATATGATGATAAATGATTACCCACTACCTCTTATATATAGTCTAATTAGGCCATGGTTACTCCATAGGCCGACCTACTAATCTAAAGAAAGCATAGCTGACCTACTAATCTAAAGAAAGCATAGATAAATGTAATATAATGTCAAAGAGGGATAAGTAAGCCACAAGTCAGCTAATACTATCCTCATACATGTGATAGGTTAAGGGCGTAGCATGCCCTTCCCCTTCAAACCAACATTGTCCTCAATGTTGAACAACTCTAGATGTTATTGCAGAAATTATTCACCTTCCCAAGTTAAATCTTCACTGCTTTGGTTTTTCCACTTGATCAAATATTCCTTAATCTCTCTGGTTCTCAACCTCTTAGTACGTGTTTGGAGGATCTTCTCTGGTTCCAAAATGACTTGTCCTTCTTCATCTAGTTCTGGGAGCTCTGTCTGAGCAGAAACTCTCTGTCCAATGACCTTATTCAAATAAGAAACATGAAATACTGGGTGTATGTGAGATGAATGAGGTAACTCGAGCTTATAAGCCACACTTCCAATTTTTTTTAGAACCTAATAAGGGCCATAATAATTTGGAGCACGTTTTTTGTCCTTTTTCTATTGCTTCAAGGACATCTGCTTGTAAGGCTGTAAATGAACAAATACCCAGTCACCCACCTCAAAATTTTGCTCACTCCAGTGTTGATCTTCTTGTTGCTTCATCCTATTTTGTGCCAAGGCCAAATTCTCTCTCAAACTAGCCAAAACCTCTTGTTGATGTTGAATGTGCTCTTCCACATCTCGAACCTTGGTGTGCACCTTTAATGAAGAAGTGATGGAAGGTGGATGGTAACCATATAGTGCTAGAAATGGAGACATTTTAGAAGAGGTATGGAAAGATGTGTTATACCACCATTCTGCAAGTGGTAGCCATTTAACCCAATGTTCTTGTTTATCTGATACAAAACAACGGAGATACCCCTCCAAACATTTGTTAACCACTTCAGTTTGTCCATCAGATTGGGGGTGGTAAGATGAGCTATGAGCTAGCTGAGTACCCAAACAAGAAAATAGTTCAGTCCATAAATTACTAGTGAAAATAAGATCACGATCACTTACAATTATTTTTGGGGTTCCATGCAATTTGAGAACTGCTTCCATAAAAATAGTCGCGACTGTACTTGCTAAAAATGGGTGTGAGAGAGCACAAAAATGGGAATATTTTTTAATCCTATCCACAATGACCAAAATAACATTCTTACCTTCAAAACAAGGCAACCCAATGATGAAATCCATGGAAACCTCCTCCCACCTTTGACTAGGAATTGATAATGGTTGTAACAAACCTGGGGTCTTAACTGTTTCACCTTTATTCTGTTGGAATATCAAGCATTCTTCCACAGACTTTTGTACATCCCCCTTGATTCCTTCCCAAAATAATTCTTTCTTAATTCTATGATAAGTTTTCAAGAACCCTGAGTGTCCCCCAAGTGGAGATGCATGCAACTCTGCAAGAATCTTATGCTTAAGCTCTGAATTTTTGCACAAGTATAACCTACCCTTATACCATAGGACATTACCTTTCCATTCAAATTTGTTAGAGGATAAATTACCTTGTTGGATATTCTGAATCAGAACTTGTGTATCCTTGTCTTGCTCCCATTCTAACCTAGCTTCATCCACCCAATCTACTTGCAATATGGACATTGCACAAAGTAATGCTTTTGTGGATGCATCCCATCTGGATAGTGCATCTGCTACTACATTATCTTTACCCTTCTTGTAGATAATTTCAAAATTATAACCCAACATTTTGGATACCCATTTTTATTGTTCCTCAGATGATAATCTTTGCTTCAAAAAGTATTTGAGACTATCATGATCTGTTTTCACCTTAAAGTGTCTACCCATCAGATAAGGCCTCCATTGTTTAACTGCATGAAGAATAGCCATCATTTCTTTCTCATAGATAGGTTTTTGTATATTCTTACCTTTGAATTGACAACTTTCAAATGCAATGGGTTTTCCTTCCTGCATTAGTACTACCCCCAATCCAGACCCAGAAGCATCACATTCAACAGTGAATGTTTGTGAGAAGTCTGGAGTAACCAAAATTGGAGTGGTGCACATAGCTACTTTGAGTTTCTCAAATGCTTTGGTGGCATCGTCATTCCAATGTAAAGCATCCTTCTTTAGCAATGTAGTGAGTGGAGCTGCTATGTTGCCATAACCTTTCACAAATCTTCTATAGTAACCTGTTAGTCCAAGAAACCCTCGAAGGTTTTTGAGAGTTTTTGGCATGGGCCATTCCATTATCACTTTGATCTTCTGGGGATCAACTTTGACCCCTTCATGGGAAACAATGTGACTGAGGTACTCTACCTCTTGTACTCCAAAATCACATTTAGATGGCTTCACATAAAGTTGGTGCTTCTCCAAAAATATCAACACCTGTTTCACATGTTGCAGATGTGCTTCCCATGTCTGACTATAAATCAATATGTCAGCAAAGAAAACTAGCACAAACTTCCTTAAAAAAGGCCTAAAAATAGTGTTCATCAAGCTCTAAAAAGTAGATGGTGCATTTGTAAGACCAAAGGGCATTACCAAAAACTTAGAATGGCCCTCATGTGTTCTAAAAACATTTTTATGAACATCTTCCTCCTTATTTCTAATTTGATGGTACCCCGAGCGAAGATCCAAGTTTGTGAAATAATTAGCACCATGCAACTCATCAAGTAAATCATCAATTACTGGAATAGGAAACTTATCTTTGATGGTGTACTTGTTGAGTTCCCTATAATCTGGGCACATCCTCCATATGTCATCCTTCTTCTGCACCATGACCACTGGTGATGAATATGCACTTTAGCTATGCTTGATGATCCCTACCTCCAGCATCTCATGGACCATCTTTTCAATTTCACTCTTTTGTGCATATGGATATCTATATGGTCTGATATTTGGTGGTTGATTACCTAGAATTAGTTGAATGGCATGATCATGTTCTCTTTTTGGTGGTAGTTATTTTGGCATGGCCCCAAAAATAGATGAGTGGTCTTCAATAATTATTTGTAGATCAGGATGTGTAGACACCTGTGTGGGTTGAACTTCTATGGAGCATAATCGTGCAATAATTCCCTCTACCCCCTTTTTTAGCATCTTGGTCATCTGATGTGAACTAACCAATTGTGGAGATTTTGCATGTAATCCATGTAGTTCAATTTTCTTACCTTCAGAATGAAATCACATGAATAGTTCTTGGAAGTTCATCTCAATGGTACCTAAGGTTGTGAGCCATTGGACTCCCAAAACAATGTGTGTTACCCATGGGAATAGCAAACATAGGAGAGTCAAGATTGTACCCACCCATAGTAAGCTTAATACTATGGCATTTGCCTGAACAATTAATTGTGCCACCATCTGCAATCATGACCTAAAATTTTGGTGTTGGGTAGATGAAATAGTTCAATCGAGTAGCCAGCTTATGGTTTATAAAGTTATGTGTGCTCCCTGAATCAATCAACACTGTCACCTTCTATTTCTTGAGGAAACACACCACCTTAAGAGTTTGTGGAGTGCTAATACCTACAAGTGCATGACAAGAGATTGTAGGTTTGGAATCTTTAGGTACCTCCTCTATATCTTCCTCATCATCATTGGAGGCATCATCTGCTTCTTCATCTTCATTTGGTCCCTCAATGTAGAATAATTTATTCTCAGCACATCTATGCCCTTTAATCCACTTGTTATCACAACCAAAACATAATCCTTTTGCACGCTTCTCTTCAATTTGTTGAGGGGTCAATCTAGTAGGTGGAGGAAATGTTGGTGACGATATGCTACGATCTTTGAAGTGAGTGAATGGCTGCTTCTTGTTGGCTATGAATTTTTCCTTAGCTCTGCGTGCTAGGATAATAGATTCAAAAATATTAAGTCGATTAAACATGCGTACCTCATGTTGAATGTGGTCCTTGAGTCCACCCAAAAATAGGTCATTCAAGTTTGCTTCAGAGATTGTCTCCACACGTAAGGATAGGTTCTGAAAATGATGAATATAATCCTTGACAGAGCTAGTTTGTTGCAATTTTGCCAGCTGGCTGAAGTAATTCTCTATCACACTATTTCCATAGTGTAATTGTAGCTCCTCTGTAAAAACTGACCAGGTGACATTGATAGTCATCTTTTTCTTTTGAGCACACAACCATCGATACCAAATGAATTGATCAGGTTCAAGATACAAGGATGCCATGGTAATATTCTATCCACTTGGAATCTGATGTAGGTAAAAAAAACTCTCCATTTGGTTGAGCCAATTGAGTGGATATGGTCCATCAAATTTGTGCATATCCAACTTTGGTAATAGGTTCTTCTGTGGCCATGGAGTTGGATTTGAAGTAGACTGGTTAGGAGAACCACCCTGGTGGGTTTGTGAAATAGAGTTAGGTTGATGATTTTACTAATTAATGTTCAAATCCTTCATGATATCTCCCAAACTATCTTGTATGGATTGCATATTAGATTGTATGTCTTGCACCTCACTCTGAATGCCTTGCACACTATAGTCAAGCTGGCTCACTTTGTGACCTATGTCAGAAAACCCTGGTAAAAAGGGTCTATTACATCCCCCTTCTGATTCCATCTCATCCTTGTTAGGAGTTTTACCTAGAGTTTCATCATCCTTTCCTCGGCCCCGAGTTTGTGGACCTGCCATAAAAGGGTTTTACGATGTCGACCCTTATTGACACTTTTGACCCAACTTTGACCAAGAAATTTTGGAATTGTTTCGACCTCAAATCAAAATATACAAATAATAAACCATAGCCAAATTTTTCAAATCTTTCCAAAAATGTAAACAACTTAGAAAAATTCTTTGAATTGCGCACTATAGAGCAATTTTATGAAAAACCATAAAATAGAGATAACTTTTGAAAAAAATATCCAAATGAGATGAAATTTTAATGGAAGCTTAATTTGATTATTTCTCACATCCAGTAAAAAAAATTCATAGAAATTTTCAACCATTTTTATATATCACAAAATTTAAAAATTTAGTGTTTCGCCCACAAGATTGCCCAAATCGTAGCTCTGATACCACTTGCAATGAAATTACTTCAAGAATTAAGTATAACAGAAGAATTATATCTAAATATGACTAAAATATATCCAAATATATGATAATAGAAAATCCACTTCAAGGGGGAAACCTCCACAAGCTTCAATAAGAGCAGAATTCACAAATATGATGATAAATGATTACCCACTACCTCTTATATATAGTCTAACTAGGCCATGGTTACTCCATAGGCCGAACTACTAATATAAAGAAAGCATAGCCTACCTACTAATCTAAAGAAAGCATAGATAAATGTAATATAATGTCAAAGAGGGATAAGTAAGCCACAAGTTGGCTAATACTATCCTCATAAATGTGAAAGGTTAGGGGCGTAGCAAATCCTCACCATATCATCCCCAAGCTAATGGGCAAGTAGAGGTCACCAACTGAGAGCTGAAAAACATTATGACAAAAATAGTGAATAGTAGTAGAAAAGATTGGGTAGACAAAGTACTTGAAGTAGTTTGGGCATACAATACAACAAGGAAAATAACTATGAGATTCTCTCCATATAAAATTGTGTATGGAAATAAACCTTTGTTACCAATATAATTTTAACTATAGACATTGAAGACAATAGCTGATATGGGAATTAATCTTGATGAAGCATATAAATAGAGACTTATGCAACTAAATGGGATGGATGAACTAAGAATGGATACACTCACTCAAACCAACATGATCTAGAAGGAAATAAAGTAGTGGCATGATACTCACATTAAAGGAAGGTAGCTTCAAAAAGGATATTGGACACTTATATTTGATTCTGAATTTCATAATTTCAAGGGTAAGTTTAGGATAAGATAGTTGGGACCATACCTAATCAAAACTAGTCATAACAATAGCTCTATCTAGCTTCAACCAATTGATGGTGACCAAAGGAAACTCTTGGTCAATGGTCATAGGCTTAAGGTATACAAAATACCTCTCGGAAATGAAGAGTTTACTGATTAGAACTAAGAACAATTTGACTTTGTCGAACAACCTAGTTCTTCCACTAAGGCCAAATGATCTTTGAGCAAACATCCAATAAAGGAAGAGTATTGAAAATTAGTAAATGAAAATCCTCTTGCCTTCAAAATTCAAAAAAATATAAAAATATAAAAATGAGAAAGTAAAAAATAAATAAAAATAAAAAATTACTGAAAGGTGAAAACTAGCAAATGGCACTTTTTAGTAGAAAACTTCTAAAATAAAATATGAATTATTGTCAATTAACCTATCTTCTCAAACTTGTTTATCCTTAAAATACACATGAAAACTCTAGAAGATAAACATGGATCTATACAACAAAGGTACAGTTGTATTTCTTTCTCAAAAGGTTAGGCATTTTTTATTTCATATCATGCACATGTGATCATTAGGCAGTGAACACTTTTTAAAATGAACAAGTTTTGGTGATGTCATGTGGATGTGATGAAGCCAACATCATTTTCACATTCAATGATTTTATGTGAAGTTGTTTTATAAAGACATTTTCAAAAAGATATGATGTGATGCAAAAATCATTTTGAAGATTGTTTCAAGTGCTACCAATTATGACCCCTTACACCACATCATTGATAATGACCAAAAAATGCTTTCTTATTAAATCTTACATGCTTTGAAGTTCTCTACCATATTATTGTCATAATTTTATGATATATATTGGTTTTTTATTCATTGTTGGTTACATCAATTGTTGCATCATATCCCTAATTTCTTGCCTTCCTCTATACCTTGTGCAATTATAAACTTCATTTTTCACAGGGTAATCAAGTTTTTGAGAAAACAATGATAGCTTTGAATATGGGAGGTAGAAAGAAGAAAAGAAAATTAGAATAATAAGATGCATTACTAAAGGATGAGTCAGTTAGAGATATTTTTGAGTCAGCTAGATGGTTGAATTTTTTGAAAACATTTCAAGGTTTTTAGGAAAATATTATACAAGAATTCTTTGAAAATTTTGATGAGGACCATTCTATTGTCAAAAGTGAACACATTCTGGTAGATTCCTCTATGATCAATGCACTCTTTAGAATTCCTTAGAAGGGTGTATTTATAATAGATAAATTAAGTTTTATCACCTTAATTCAAATGTTTATTGAACGAAATGAGTTCCATCCTATATTGGCCAAATCCATACAAGGTGTGGTTAGAGGAATTATAAGAGATAGCCTTACATAGCCAGGGTAGAATTTTGCATTTTAGGTTATGAAATATCTTACCTATGATGGTTAATTTATTGCGATCAATAGATATGCTATGTAATTTCTTATTCATTCATAAAAATGAGCTACCAAAGTAGAGTAATAAGTAAATCTTCAATATTTTCTTCACCATGAAATAATTAATGTTTCTCAAAATTAAAAAGAGGAACAGGGTCCATCAAACACCATGGTTTGGTTACCCTCATCTATCTCCATCATTTTCTACAAAAACCTAAGGGTGAAAAGGCCTAGTCTTCCTTTCTCCATAAATCCTCCTATATTTATGTTAAGAAACCAAAAAATTCTATTTATCCTTCCCCCATAATATCACAAATTGAATAAGGCCCATCTTCGGCACCATCATCTCCAAAGATGTTACATTGAAGATCAAAAAGATGAATGGGGGTTTCATCAAAAAACCCTAATCTTCCAGTCAAAATTCGATAAAGTCTTTGGCTCATTCTATAGGAGGAAATAGAAGGAGATGTATAGGTAGCCAAAATTTTGGGAATATTAATCTCTCCCATATAATTTATAGATGATAAACAAGTAGCTAAATAAAAAATTTATACACAAGAAATTGTAGTTGAAGAAGAAACCCTTGTAGAATAAAATGTGGCTTAGGAAGTAGAACGACCTTTACCCTCTATAGTTATTAAGGGTAAAGTTCCATTAATTTAATAATGTCCATCTTATCCCCAACCTACTCATGAATATGAGGATTTGTAGCATGTCATGGCTCTATCCTAGCATGGAGAAACTCTTTGACAGCAACAGGCTGAATTAGATTTTCTTTGTTCAACACTGCAAGGTAAGAACCAAACCATTTCCAATTTGGAAATAAAATGTGAATACTATGCCATTAAATTTAGGGCACAATAAGTAATTCTTATAGTAATGAATGATGAGTAGACTAGAATACACAATCAAAGGTTTTCCCAAACTCAAAAATTGAGTACTTTGCAGAATTCCCTTGGCAATAAAGATACCCAATTTGTTAATTTAAAAAATTCTATTATTGATAAAGATACTTAGATTAATAATATATGATAGTTTATTTTTGGTAAAAATGCATTATTATAACAACAAAATATTCATATACAAGAACTAACCACTCGGACTGCTGAGTTACAAGCCTCTTTATAAGCAATGCAGAGGTAGACGAGGGAGATAACAATACAAATTGAAGGACTTGCAAGAGTTAGACCTTCCTTTCCCCTTCCACTCCATGAAATTATTTTAGTTTGGAATAGAACCTAGCATAAAATTCAAAAATTGGAATAATAAAATGGTAATATTAAAACAGAGTCTCAATAGCGGCTACAAAAAACTCAAACTTTCATTCAAAATATTTGTGCAATTTTTGAAAAAATATTATCATGTAGGTAACCTTCCTCGACCTATGTTATTTTTCTTCATGAATTTTTTTACAAATGATAGATATAATTGAAATCTCTTATCTTTTCTCATATTATTGAGGATGAATACAAGTTTATGGACATATTTCTCAAAAGTACCATAGAAAGACAAGATGAAATTTGTGAATTTTTTATTTTTAATATGCTATTGGGTTTTCAGTCTAATTTTTTAGTGAGTTTATTTGTAGGTAAAACATAATTGTATGATTTATTCTCTACTATGATAAATCAAATAGTATGGCAACAAGCACACAATAAATTTCTGGATTTACAAAACACCATAGGTCTATGTATAAGACCTCAATTTTTAGAGGCTCATAAGCTTCTTGTTGATTTTCAACCCATGTACCACATGTACATGAAAAATAAATACCATGAATTATTTTGAGCTAATGTATTATATTTTGGAGATTTTATGAGCCAACATTCCACCACTTCCATCAATGTAAGCATAGCCAGGTGGGATACTTTCACTATTGCTTTAAAATGTAGGGAAGTCATGAGTCCCACCACTATTAGGTGGAGTCTTAGGAGAGATCGATCAATTGCACAAATTATCACCCAGATCTTGGATGAAGGAGGATCTGATGTGTGAATTGGAAAGATATTCAAGCCTCTAATTCTTCTTTGTCCTCTATTTCCATGGCAAAGTTGGCACAATAAGGCAAAAGTTTAATTACAAGTATGGTTACACACACTAGTAAGAGATTTTGGATTCTTGCCCATAGGTCATCATGATTAGGGGCACCATTTTTAGATTTTTCATCTCAATCAGTGGTTAGAATCTAGACTTTTGGATTAAAGACTAGTTTTTCCACTAGGTTTTAAAGAAGACTTGCAAAAAGTAAAGAGTGGGGGAGAAATGATGACAATTCCATATAGATCATTATATCTAATAGAAACTATCTATAAGTGTTGATTTTTGGTTATATATTGTATTGTATATAATAGTTAAGATCTTATCTACGTGGAAAATAAATGCAATTTGTCCTTTGTTTATATGTGATACATTGTTGATTCTTTATCTTGTTATTGTGTCTAACTTGGATGAAATGAACATAGTATTTTGTTCAAAAATAGATCCCTATGAGATCATTTTGAGAAGACATCAAACATTTTTAGCAACCCTTTTTGGAAATAGTTTTGAGGATTCTGTGAAGAATACATCAAGCTCTAAAGATCTGATGCTTCAAAGATGCTCTAAAGGCTTTTCAAAGATTCTTTGAAGGGGCTCCAAAGACTTGTACAGAAAGCTCTGAAGATGCCTAGGCATGCTCTAAAGATGTCTATCTAGATGCTACAAATCAAGATAATGATTTTAAAGATATCTATTATATATAAATAGACTTTCCATATTTAGATATCTTATTTTAGACATTACTATTCATAATAATGGTCTAGAATGATCCAGATATATTTGTACTTCTATTTTGTAAAACTAGATATAATTTATTTGGATCTATGTTAGTTATTTTATATCTATTGCTAGTTAAGTCAATTCCAACGCCTTCTTATAAGTGTGGGATTTTATTCCTGGATCTTCTATATTTTGAATAAATGGATTTGGCTATTTAGATCGCTAGGTTTTGTATTCTGTGAATAGATGTTGAGATATGCTTTAAATACATGTCTCCTCATTCCAAATAGTTGTTGAAGTTAGAAAAGTTAGTTAATCATTAAATTAATTAGAATAAACACTCCATTTTAGTTTCACATATCTATACATTTTCCTTTGATAATGAAATAAAGTTCAACATTCCTTTTCACTACTGAATAAAGTTGTTCCTATTTTGAGGAAGGAGTAAGAACCCACTTCTCTCTAAATATTAAAACAAATCGGTACTTTTAGTTTATAATTTAGAAGTATTTATTTACTTTAGGTATAATTCATTTACTACAAAGTGTAATTTCTTTTTAAAATGCAAAAGTGATTTATTTTTAATGCAAGAGTGATTTTCTTTTCAACGCAAGTGTTATTTCTTTTCCAAAGCAAAGTCTGAATTTCCATTAATGCAAGTGTGTTTCCATTACATGTAAAGGTTGTTTCAATTCAATTAAATAAAATTTTATTTATGAAAGATTGTGTCTTTTAATTTCATAAAAAGTAAATTTTGTTCACTCATCTCCATATTTAGAATTTGTTAGAAGTAGTTTAAGTGATAGTATACAACCTTCTCACATTCTTTGATACCACACTATCCTACCCAACTAGGCAAGTTGAGTGAGGACATCATAATGTCTTATGTTAGATGTTTAAGTTATGGATGTTGATGGTGTGAACTAAAGAATCTTTTTAACAAGGATGTCATAGGAGACCTTTAGTTAGTAAACCTTTTAGATTTACTTTTCTGTAAAATAGAGTTAGAGTCTTATTTAATATTTTTAGGATTTAGACAACACAACATAAGTAAACCACTCAAACAACAAACTATAAACTCCAATATCAATTGTCTCATTGTATATATCTTTATACATTGGCCCTGGTATAAAAATGACACCAATACATTGATTGGTTAAATCAAACATATAATGATAACTTATCAATTGTTATAGTATTCCATGAACTTATGTTTGCATTATTATAATTACTAGAACATGATGTATTCATATTCAAGTTGGCACAAAGGGTAGTATTCCTCCTTTAGTGCATCAAAAAAATTCTTCTAGGATTCAATTGGAACATACTTATGTGCACACTATGTAATGAAAAATCCAACCAAAATGGACATCTTCAGCACCATGAAGGTGATATGCTTAGCATTAATAAAGTGATTTACTAGAAAGTATGCCTCAATTTGATGAATCCATGTATCCAATGATTTGGCATTGATCTTGCCTTCAAATAGATGGATGTTGAGATTGATTTGCACTTTGAAGGGGGTTTATTGTTGAAACTACTATTGAGTGAATTGTGGAGGTGGTTTGGAAGATGTCAGGTTGAATTCTACTAGAAAGTCATGAAATTGGCCAAAAATTGATGTGTGTTGTGCCTCCAAAATGTCATCAATGATATTTTATATTTTTGGTGCTACTTTAGGTTATTTCTAGGTCTCAATCATCTTTCTCTTTCTATGACATTCTTATAGATACTCTATGATGTAGTAAAGGGGGTAAATTCATTAAGTTAGGTGCTCATTCGGTTATCCAAGTCAAATCTAGACTCATTAAAACTAGGCAAAAACATGATATATTTCTTATTCAAGTAACATTTAACACTCAACTATACTAGCTTCAATTCACATAAGGCATAGGTCTTATACGCTCATTTGAAGCACAACTAAGAGGAAACTAGGACCCACATTGGGATAGTTATATCATGGCCCAAGGCATCACTTATAGGACTTATTCATTTCAAAAAAGGATTTGGTTGATTCATTGATACAAGCCTTATCTAGGCTAAACGTGTTGGTTTATAGGTGTAAGCTCATTTGGGGAACTAGTTCTAGTCCTAAGAGCATAAGCAGCTAATGTCATATAGGTGTTATATGGGTCAAGGGGATGATCTAGATCAAGTGTTCATGCTTAGGCTAGTACTTCTTAGCATATATTTCAAAGCTTGGGTACATCAATCTCTTTACACTTAGGCTATGTTGGGCCCCTATTTCATCTAATTATGGATCCACAAAAACTCAATAGAAATCTTAGCATGAGGAAATTACTTAGTATGATTACCTTTATGGTATTTTTTACACCAGCTAGAGGAATCATCAAAGACCTAGTGCCAGTTGGTAGGCATTTAATTGGAACCTAGGTTTTTAGGACATCTTCTTGAGTGGATATATGTGGAAACTAAAATATAAAGGGAACAAGGTGATGAATCTAATGGAATGATCAACCAAGGCTCCATCTCAGCACCCATTGTACACTATCCACCCTAGCTGAAGATGATCTTATGGGATATAAATCTGAGATCAATCCAGTGGACAAAAAAGACACGAGTTGATGTAGTAAATCTCTATTGAAATTAAACTAGACTACTAGAGCTACCATTAGTGTTAGGTATAGCATGGATTCCTTTTATAATCCATATCATAGTGCCCAAGCTCACCTGTGAGCCTCTAGGTTGTTATTAGCTTTAGCTAAGTATTTGCTCTAGTTTTCATATCATGTACTCTATTTATTTTGACTTTGATTAATGAAGAATGGCTTTTCATACATTTGAGCTCAATTTGGTTACACCTCTAGTTAATTCCTTTTGGATGAAAAATGAATGTGATAGTTATGATGGTATAACTTCAATATATAAAGGTTTTGTTAAGATAAGTTCTATTCTAGGTCATTAATGGCATCTCTATGATAAGTGGTGACATCATCATAACCAATGAATTAGCCTAAGTGTAAGAGAATTCATGTGCCAAAGATTTTATACCCTTTTCAAGAGTGTTATCCTAAGCACAAACCCTTGATATAAGCAATTCCCTTAACCCACCGAATTTCCTGAATGATGCTTAACTTAGTAACATAAAGGCTTGTGCCCTAGAGAGCATAGAATCAACCCAATATAGGCTTGTTCCATTATGACTAGAAGTAGTTCCCCAAATAGGATTTGCACCTATAGATTATCAACCTAACATAGAAATAGCTTGCACTAATGAACCTACCAATGTCATTTTTGTAATGACAATGTCCTATGAAGAATGAGTTGTGCCATGGTACAACTAACCCAATGTGGGCCCTGGTTCTTTATCTATTGCACTTCAGGTGAGTGCATAAGTCTTATGTCTTATGTGAATTGATGCCAACATAGTCAAGTGATAAATGTTGAGTGCTATGGGAACATACCTTGTTTGTACCTAGTTGTAATAAGTTGAGAATAGACTTGGAACAATCAGATGAGTGTTGGACATATTAAATGAATTTAAACCCAATTAAACTATAACATTTTGATTTCATTATTGGGACCCATGTGGAATTTTTTTATTGCAATGGTATGATAGAATAATGCTCCAACCCTCCCTTTAGAACATTGAGTGTCGGATGATATGTGGAAGATAGCTTTGTGCTAAAGCATCTATCCTGTAAAGGAAAAAAGCCAAGGAAATATGTTCAAAATAACCTGTATGATGATTTGTATGAGGTCTTGTTTTATGAACTACCTAAGTATGTGTACCAATGGTTGGCTACCTATGCAACCTATAGAAGTCAAATCTATGGATAACACCTTAAGTATACAAAAGAGAGACTAGAAAATATTAATAACCTTGATGCCACTTGGACTAGAGTTGTAGATAAATGGTGGCAAGGAGCATTCAATAGTTACATGCTTGAGTTCATAGTGTTGACATACTTCTGTCCTGAGGAAGTAAAATATCAATTTTTGCATGAGCCCAAAGGCATGTTTATGAAATATTTTAGTGTAAAGATTGAGAAACTAATGGTATATTATGTATTTGAAATCATGAGAATGGAATTATAAGTCCTTTCATGTATGATTAGTATAGGAGGGAAGAAGGGGATGTATAGGTGAAGTGCAATGGAAGGGGATGAACATATTGACACCTAAGAGCTCAGTTGATAGAACTATAACAAGAGGAGGCACAATATGATGAAATATCTAGAACCTAGAAGTGATGATAAAACTTGTAGCAAGTGGGAAGGGTATGTGGAATGATCTTTTGAATTATAATAGTGTGAGGATAGGAGTAATGAATCCATATATCGAGCTCAACTATTGATAGGTGAAGAAGGCAATGGGTCCCTATAGAATTTGACCATTGAAGATGCACTGAAATAACCTATCCCATTTGAAACTATGGTGTTAACTCATGTGTTGGATCCCCCATGTGAAGAAATAAGATTAATAACTGACCCTGTTATCCACATAAACTTTGACCATTTTGTAGACTTGGACTATAATTTTATATTTGAATAAGTTGTTCCTTACGAAGAGTTAAGTGAGGATACTTCTAAACATTTAGGCACTAGCTCGATAACATAAAATATGAGTGCAATCATTCCAACTCAGTTGTGAAACCTAAGAAATAGCCCATAGGAAGTGGTTTGGTGCCACTAGTCAGTAGTAAAATGCCTTCATGATCTTCAACACCGATAGTAACAACAAGGCCAATGCCTAACCCAATGGCTAGAAGAATTGGAGGACCACTACTAAGACAAGTACCAAGGGGTAGGTGCCTTAGATTCTAGTGCCCCTTGCCACCCTATAGTAAATTTAATATGAGATGGCCATACACTTTCCAAAATATCATGGTGTGGAAAATGCTACAAAGCATGTGCTAAAAAATGAACTATAATATCACGCTCAGGGTATAACCTAGTTAGAGTGAAAGGAAACATAGTTCATGATAACTCTACTTAATCATGTTCATACCTGGTATATAAAATTTGATTTAGACCATGCTAATATTGACTATAACACATTGAAGAAAGCATTCTTGAAGGAATTTGACATGCCCAAGTTTAAATAACAGAGCATCTCTATGCTCAAAAAAATCAACCAAAGACTCTCCAAAAGCATGCGCCTATATGATTCTAGATTAAAAACACTTCTTTCCAAACTTCCTTATGACATTCATCCCTCTTAGCATGCACAATAGCTTATTAGAGGATTTCTAGTACCGTTCAGATGAGTATTGTCCATGAAGACATTCACTAACTCTAGTAAAGTGATTGAAGCCATGCTCAGATTTGAGGTAGTTGGGAATATTAATATGGGAATCAACCGATTCATGGAGGCATATATTTCATCTATGGCCTCCCAAATCCAAAAATTTATTGTTATTTATTTGCAAGATGCTTGAAGTGGATTATGGTGCACCAATTGTGAGACTGAAGGCCATAATAGGAACAACTACCATCAAAAGAATGTGTGCATATTATTTCTAAGTTGTGAGGCTTGTCATAAAGCACATGATGTTCATAACTACACTTTTTTACAACATGCTAGTCAGATTAACATAACCATCTATTTTTGGTTGTACAATGTCTACACCCATACCAAAATGTGAGAAAACATGGAGAGAGGCATCAAACAGACAACTACAATAATCAGAGGGTAGGTGACCCAAGGAAATTATGGATATGGACAATAGAATTTAGGATATGAAATGCAAAAAGGCACCAGAGGGTGAGGTAGATGATGCAGTGGAGGAATATTCCCACCATGATCATGTTACAAGTGTGGCTTAATTTAGCACTATTAGTCCAATTGATCTACACATCTAACATGT
This sequence comes from Torreya grandis, assembly GCA_037957365.1. Taxonomy (NCBI): domain Eukaryota; kingdom Viridiplantae; phylum Streptophyta; class Pinopsida; order Cupressales; family Taxaceae; genus Torreya; species Torreya grandis. Next base: position 1,981,663 of record JARHVA010001027.1, read on the forward strand.
GGGTATTATTGAGGAACACATAAGGTCCAAGGATGCCCTAACTTGTACAAAAAATTAACCCAAGGATGGCTTGACATAGATAAGGGTGAAGAAATGATTAGGTTTGGGTCAAAAATAGAGAAGTGGACTCTAAAGGCACAATTGACCCACATGAAGCCAATCAAAGTACTGACAATTACTCATAGTGAATTCACCACTCAGTTGTCATTTGTGCCAGTACCCAAGTTATGCTTGGAATATGGGGAATAGATCTGCACTAAGTGTATAATGTGGCCTGAACCCAAAGGTACACCTTACCTAAACCCTACACACTAAAAATATGTGTTTTAATAGGCTATGAATGTGATTCAAAACTTTCAAGGAGAGATCTAACTGGTACAAGACCTATAAGTGCAAGATACTATATATTACAAGAAGAAAGATGGTCAAGAGGATGAGGTGTAGGAGCTAATGAAGATATTGTACCTCCTATAGATAGAAGGGAAATTACCCTTACTAAAAAACTTTCTTTTAGAACATGTCGAATAGAAACTAGTTAAAGTCACTATGCCATGCATGGAAAGGGCATGAGAAGTTAGGCATACACAAAATGTAGAGTATGATCAAAAAATCTTGGTAAATTCCACCATTAATGGATGGTCTATATGTGAGGTCCTAATGGACACATGTACTGAGGTCAATATCTTAACAAAGAATACATGAAAAATGATGGGTAAGCTAGCCTTAAGGCCTTCCCCTCATGTACTTTTCATGGCCAAAAAATCCATGACACAACCCATTATATTTATAAAATGTTTTGTTGTATATATCATGGGTGTCAAGTTTCTTGCTGACTTTGAAGTGATCAAGTTGGTTGAACAATATAATTATCTAGTGCTCCTAGGAAGGCCATGGTGGTATGTGAATAATGCCAATGTGCAATTCAATAAGTGTTATATAAACTTTGAAAATGGAAAGGAGAGGGTATTGATCCCTCTCTCAAGTGACCAAGGACCCCCTATGTATAAAGTGTTGATCTGGAGGATGAGATCAACCATGTCTACAACATCATGATGCACGATGTCAAGACTCTCAACCCCAATAACCAAGGAGTGCTTTCTAGGAAGATGGATAGTTGACCTCAAACACCATTGATATTGCTTATGGCTAATGGTTTGAATAATCTTATGAGATGACTAGTCTGAGGTGCCACTTAGTGAGCATGAAGGTGCCAAAACCTCTGAGAATTAGTTGGGTCCAAATTGATGGAACTTTGAAGAGATGGGTATTTTATGATAGAAAGAAGGGAAAGAGAGAATTTTGCCTAATCAAAGGTAAAATTTCCACACTCCTAAGGTGTGGTGGGAATAATCATAAGGAATAATATGTCTATAACCTTTGAGTCATGCATCCCAAAGGAAGTAGATAGATTGGGTTCACTAGTGTATACTTTAAAGAGCACTACCACTCATTGGTGGGAAGTGCAATGGCCTAGATTATTGAATTAGAAAATAATATGCACCATATTTAAGAAAAGTAACAAGGATCTAGACATTTTTTCATAATCTAGTGATTCAAACCTAATAGTGCACGTGTACTTATGCAAAGAAACTTGGACTAACAACAATGAAAATGCCCTAAAGAACTTATGCGTACATTCCTTCTATAAAACCTTAAAGATGTGGGTACAAGAGTGGTATGTTATCAATGATATGCATCATGAGACAAAAAATTAGGATGTACTCAAGGAGAGGTTCATGCATATCTTCTCTTTTTCTTCATAGAACCTAGAATTGATTGAGCCACTACAAGTAATTTGAAGGGTAGTGTTTGAGGACACTACAATACTAGAGGAACACCTAAAGGACACATTCAATGAAAAAGGATTAGCACTCATAAATTTATTTGAGTAATAGGTGCTCAATAGTAGCTCAAGTGAAGAAGATTATGAATCCTAGAAGGAGTGAAATTGGATGACCTTGATAGGCAAGAAGAAACTAGTGTGCCAAATAGAGGATAACACCCCTAACAAAGAAGACTCAACTCATCTTCACATAAAGACAATTGTGGGGAGTAGGCAAGTTGATGATTCCTAATAGGAGAGGAATGAGCCCTATCATTTGACACTCAATACTACCAAGGTAGACATTAGTGCAAAAGGGGACCCAAAGATGGCTATTCTAAGTGCAAACTAGTCTAACATGGAGCTGGCATGAATTGTGGGTCTCTTTAAGGAATTCTAAGACTTGTTCCCTTAAACTTATTGGGACATGAAAAGAACCCACCCATCCCTTGGGAAAATGTGTATATATCTGGTAGACAACACAAGACCTATCAAAAATCACCCTTATAGAATGAACTCCAATCTTTATGCCAAGGTTAAGATAGAGATTGATTTTATGCTAGCCATAAGCATTATCTACCAAGTGCAAGAATCTTAATGGGTGAGCCCCATGGTGATTAGCATCAATAAGGATGGGAACATTTAAATTTTCATTGATTATATAATGTTGAATGTTTCCTACATCACTGACCCCTTCTTGACTCCATTCATTGACAAAGTCTTGTATGGCATCACAGGTTGTTAGATCTACACCCTTACTGATGGGTTCTCTGGATACCATCAAGTCTAGATTGAAGATGATGACAAGCCTAAAAAAAATTTGTGACTAAATGGGGTATCTTCACTTATAATTTGATGCCCTTTGGACTCAATAATGTTATTTTAATGTTCTCTAGAGTGGTGATCACTATATTTAAGGACTTCATCCACAAGTTCTTCCAAGTGTACCTAGATGATTGGACTATGTATAGGCTTGTAAATGACCATTATGATAACCTGTGTCTAATGTTTGAAAGGTGTAGGCAACTATAGACATCATTAAACCTAAACAAGTGCATATTTTAAAAACCATTTGGAACCTTGCTAAGGCACATCATCTATAAAGATGGTATGCTCATCGATCTTGTAAAGATTGTAATAATCATTTAGTCCTAAACTCCTTCAATGTATAGATATGTTCATGCATTTCTAGGCCATTAGGGATATTATAATAAATTCATAAGGACTTATGTAAATATTGTGGTACTGCTAGAGGATCTCTTACACTTAGGATGGCCCATTCTATTGGGGTGTAATGCAAGAAGATTCCTTTGAAACTTTGAAGCTCAAGTTGGCTAGTGTGCCTATTATATATTTTTCTAACTAGATAACCCAATTCCATGTCTATTTAATTGTATATATCTCTAAAATTGGTGATATTTTATCACAACCCAATGAAGGAAAAATGGATCATCCCATCTCCTTTGCAAGAAAAAAATTTACTTATGCAGAGTAAAACTATACAACTAAGTGTGAGGCACTAGTGATGGTCTATGCCCTACAAAAATTTAGTCAATACTTGTTAGAAACCCCATTAATCTTATTCATGGAACATGATGCAATTAAGTACCTCATGAACAAGCCTAATCTCCATGAGCACAATTGTAGATGGATATTTATATTTCAATAGTTCTAGTTCTCAATTATCGTCAATCTTAAAAAATAGAACTTGGGCTCAGACCATTTATCCTGTATTAACTCTAGTGATGTAGTAGTGTTGATCAAGGATGATATGATAGATGTGAAAATCTATAAGTTCTAATGTGTCCTTGAGGACTTGGCAAAGATAGTCTTTTTTTTAACGTCAGGGTCTGCACCCTAGACTATGACAACCAAAGAGAAAAAATAACTCATAGTTTGCACCACCCCTTTTTAGATCATTAGTGGGGAACTATAAAAACTAGGTTGAGATGAATTCCTATGTTGATGTGTCTTAGAACATGAAATTTAATCCATTTTATGAAAAGTGCATGAAGGGATAGCAGGTGGCCACTACACTAGAGATTGAATTGTGCACAAGGTATTACAATCAGCCTTGTGGTGGTCAAGTTTGTTCCAAGATGCAAATAATTATGCCAAGGCATATGAGATATTCTAGCACATAGGTAAACCCAACCATTGGGATGATATTACTCTCATCCCCATTTTTGTCCATGTTCCATTCAAAAAATGATCCAATGATTTCATTGGGCCAATCACTCTCACAACAAGGCACACATGCACAAGATATATTCTAGTGGCCACCAATTATTTCACTAAGTGAAAAAAATCATCACTAACCAAAGAATTCATAGAAAACATAGCCACAAGGTTCATATGGGAGAACATTATAAGTCACTATGGGTGCCCACTTAGTTTGAATAGCAATAGAGGCACATACTTCATCAATGAAACTATGTACATCCTACTGACTAAATGCATGATGGCATACCATAAGACAACACCTTATCATCCAAAATTGAATGGCACAACTGAGGTAATCAATAAGATACTAGGGACATGCCTCACAAAGATATGTTATGTGAGTCATAGATATTTGGATGATCGAGTATCATGGGTACTATGGGTATATTACATAACCTAAAATTGCCTGAACAAAGCTACACCATTCCAACTAGTATATGGTATAGAGGTGATTCTACTAATGGAGTTCATGGTGCCATCATTGTGATTGGTCGTTTTCTTGACCAAGAATCACTGAATGTAAGGTTGGAGGACTTAGAGCACTTGGATGAGGTGTTTTCCCAAGCAAGGTGGAGCTAGTAGATAAAAAAGGCACACTATAAGTTGTGGCATGACAAAAATATTAAGTGCAAGGTAATAACTAAAGGAGCATTGGTCTTTCTCTATGACTCTAGATACCTAAATCACCTAAGAAAGCTACAAATTATTTGTATGGGTCCATATGTCATCCATAACACATTGGAAACTATCACATGTAAGTTGCACACTTGTCAAGTGAAATTCTCCTTATGCATTTCAATGATAACTGACTGAAGCCTTATAGGCAATAGGATGGTGCTTGCACCATCCAAATACTAACTTCTTGGTCATAATTCAGTTATGATATGTTGACCAAAATCAAATTTTCTCATAAGATAAACATTTCCTTATGTTTTATGTTGTGTTGGTAATGAAGGAATAAGTGACGTGCTTTTAGGCCCACAAGTAAATTATTCTAGTGCTTATATACATAACTCTAAGTAGGTGAGTCAAGCATAAATACTTTCTAAATCACCTAAGGCTAGACACCTAAGTTTGTGGGCACATGGAGTTTTCTATACTTTCAAAAATGAGTACCAAGTGATACAGAGAGTCACACAAGATGCTAGTATGCATAAGATGAGAGAGAGGTGCATAAGATGCTAAGTGCACAAGATATCTAAATCATGAAGAATTTGAGGACCAACACAAGGGATTTGTATGGGGTAGGATAGGCCAAGGCAAGAGATGAAATCATAGATAAATTAACTAAGATAGGAAAGCAATCTTGAAATAAAAGTGCAGTAGGAAGAGAAGATGGAACATTGGAGGCTGAACCACATGCATGTGAATCACTATGACTAGGTTACCCTAAGGAAGGTGAAGGTCACATCAAGTGAACAAAGTGTAGGAGGAAGGTCATCAAGGCAAGATAGGATCCACCCAAAGTTAGGCAGTAAGTGACCATTTGAACTATATGTCACTTCATCAAAAATATCATTTAGAGATTTCAATGAGGTAACAAGGAGGCACAAAGATATGCATTGAATGCATAGGTGACAATATATTATCATATATTTTGTTGGTTTTAATTAATTCCAATAAATATAGGTACCACCATGCCATTAATCACTTGTAATTATCAAGGTAGATAAATTAGTGGTATAAATCAATGAAAGACTGATTGGTTTAGGTTACAAAACTCAATATAATTTGAACTAAAAATGGAGAGCATAAAACCAGAGCCAAAGAAAAAATTTCTACTACATTGAAAACTTGAGCACCTATAGATGCAAAAAGAGAATGATTAAATAAAGATAGGAATTATGTTCCCTTTAAGATTGGCATAAAGAAGCGTGGGGTACAAATTATGCAAAAATAAGACAGTAAAAAAATTGAGTGATGCTAAGGCCACCATTAATTACAGAAAAATCTTGAGATCCAAAGTTATATTCACATACTCTATGATTGTGAGAAGTGCAAATAAACATTATAGGCTTTGGCAAGTTAAATAGACTGCACTTTCAACACTAGCTAGTTCAGAATGGGGAAGAAATGCATGATTTGTGGCCTACCACCAGAGTAAAAGGGCACCAAATTGGCACAAAAAATTGAAAATATGGCCACTTTAAATAATAAACCTTAGCTAGTATAAGGGGTTAGCATCATATCAGTTGATCTTGAGGCATTCACAAAGATGTCATACTAGGAAACATAGTTTCCCATAGATTTCGTAGTAGGAGATAATTGGGCATATTTCATGCACACCTATTCGCTAAAGGAATACAAACACTACACCTCAAATAATTTTTAAGATATAGCACATGATTAGGTGGTTGATATGGCATCCAAGATAGAAGTGTACATGACATTATGTAATATCTCCATCTGAGATAGACTTGTGACCATCGGTACAACTCAACTCTATGAATTTCCATATTTTTGGAAGCCATAGAAACGTGTGTATCTACTTCTCTAGTGCATCTATGGAGATCACTTATAATTTGTAGGGAGTTGCATACAGTTATCAATGAGCCTAATTGGCATAATCATTAGGCTCCCAAACTCTAGCATAGACATCCTCCAGATGATGGTGGATGATTTTGAAGTTAAAAAGGTCACAAAACTCCTTGGCTACTACAAGGGAGGATTCATTTTCCCCATAAAAGATATGAAGGACCCTAATACAAGAGTAGATGCACAACTCATTAGTTAAAAAAATTTCCCCAATTATTGATGGATGGACATTACCAAGGCCTACATATGCATCTCTCACCACATGGCATAGGGGGTCAAGTTAAACATATTAAAAATTATTGTTGAAGAGATGGTGAAGAACACAATTAAATTTCATATGACATGAGAGACCTTCATATGGGGGTCAATGTTGATTTTAATTATGATGGAGGATATCAATGTGCCTAATGGTGATGAAGACAATCTTTAGGTCTTCCCATTACACAAATACTCCCCAAAATTGAAATACTAGGACTTCATCTACCCACCCATTTTTTCCCAAAAGTACAAGACTTGAGTGATGGGATGGTGCACCCAATACATAGAGGCATTTAGGATGGAATGGTACATCCTTGAAGATCTCCCTTATAATATGTTTAGAATAGTAACCTTCACCATTTGTAAAACCTCTATGTAGTGTGTTTGGTACTCATAGACAACAACTGATCAGGTTGGTTGAAACTCCCTTACGCATTTTCCACCAAATTCTTTAGGGATGTAGTAAGGATAATTACCAATGCATAGCAACTAGACATCCCAATGAAGACCATGGATTTGGAAAGAAATAGGTTATGGTGCCAATACATGTACCTAAGTGGAAAATATACCAAAGATGAGGAAGACAACTCAGACTGCATTGACCTCCATCTCCTCTAGAAGGAAGTAATACTCAGACACATACACATGTTATATTATGAGATGAAGCCAAGAAAGAAGGGCACAGACCCTGGGAAGGATGATGATCTCCCCCTTCAGATCATCAATGAAGGGAAGTTGGTGCCTATAACATAGAATAAATCTCCCCAAAAAAGTCAAGGAGAAACACTTGAAGAAATTTAAGAGTGCAAAAAGTTAAGGATCGCCTCCAGGAAGGAAGTTTTTCCATCGAACCCAAATAAAAAGCATGTGACCTTCACACAAGGGAATTATTCTCCTAGAAATAAGGAGAAGAAGAAGAAGTCCAAGGGGACCATTTTAATTCCCAAAATAACCTTGGTAGAGATGGAGGCACAAGATGTGCATGAAGAAATGGAGGTAAAAAAAGCATGAGAAGAGATAGAGGAGGAGGAAGGAGGAACCAAGGTCTACATTGTAGAAAAAGTAGGAGAAGAGACCCATTAAGAACAAGAGGAGGGTGAAGATAGCACCAAGAGAGAAGAAGAAGTAGAGAAAGGGTACAAGTCCAAAGAAGAACCCCTATATAATAGGAAGAATAAACCTCAAAGGAAAGCACCAAAGAAAGTGGTAGCACTGATAAAGAGGAAGAAGAACAAATGGAGCTAGATATCACAAAAGAAGTAACATAGCTAAGCTTAAGAGAAAAGATGTAGAAGGGGTGGATAGATGAAGATTTATAAATGTTTGAATACATGTCCCCCAGAGCTACCATAACTAGGATGTGCCAATAGATCTTGGTTACTTTTGATAGCTATATGGATGAGCCTAATTTTGAGGTACCATAGAAGGCCATATTGGGCACAGATAAATTGGAGGAAGGGAATGATTCCCTTCTCATAAATCCACATGCCATGGACCCAATTAAGTCTAAAAAATAACTCATCTAGATGGCCTCTGAATTCATGTGAAATAACATTGTTAATGATATTAGGGCTTTAAAGTGAAATAAAATCACCTTGGATATAGAAGAGGAAACAAAGGCCATAAAGTTTAAATTGTAACAACTAGCCGAGTGCATAGAGATAGCCAAGCCATCCATCTTGGATGGCATTGACACATCAAACCTCTCAAAGGTTAATAAGGTATACATACTAGTAGAGCAAATACTCCTAAGGTTGAAGGCAGAACTAGTGAAAGAAGAAGAGGACCCATACACCATGTTAAAAAGGGAGCTAGATGCAAAAATAAAATAGGTGGAAGATCTCTTCACAAAACTTCAATAGGGTGCAGATGTAGTCGAGACCATCTTCTATAGCTTCTCCAACTAGGCATTAGTCATAAATGTGCACCTTAAACAAGTAAATGGGGAGAAGGATGAGCTAATGACATAAGTATATATTGCAAGCAGGTTGGAGCACACCCAGATAATGGACAAAATCAATGATTTGAGAACATAGATCAAAAACCAAGAACAAAGCTTAGAATCACTCTTCCATGCCTTGTAGACTAAGGTCTACAAAAAAATGAAATCCTGAATGGAGGAGTGATAAAAACTAAGGCAAATCTCAAGGATTTCAAGAAGGAATTGGAGAAGACAGATGTTTTTTCACTTAGTGACACATCCATGGAGATAGAAAACATTGCTAAGGAACTCAAGCTCACTATCAAGGGATTTGACGACTTCAACACTGAGATAAAAGAGAGTGTGCCCAAATTCTATGTGCCAAAAGCTTTGAAAGACTAATCCATGGGTGGAATAACAATTTTGTATGGGGCAATGTTGGGCCCCTATTTCATCTAAGCATGGATCCATGCTAACTCATTAGATATCTTAGCACGAATTAATCATTTGGTATGATTTCCTTTGTGGTATATTTTTCACCATTTGGAGGAATCATCACATACCTAACACTAGTTGGTAGATGGTTAATTAGAACCCATTTCTAAGGACATATTCATGAGTGGTTGCACATGGTGACCATGGCGTAAAGGGCATAAGGTGATGAAGCCAGTAGAATGATCAACCAAGGCTCCAACTTAGCACCCGATGTGTGCCCTCCACCCTGGCATGAAGATGGTCCTATGTGCTATAAATCTAAGATTGATCTAGTGAGTAAAAAAGACATGAGTTGATGTAATGAAGCTATGGATAAATCAAACTAGACTAATAGAGATACCATTAGTGTTAGGTATAGTATGGAAACATTTAAGGCTTCATATTGTAGTACCCAAGATCTCCTATGAGACTCTAGGTCATTAGTAGATTTTGCTAAGTATTTTTGCTCGTTGTTTTATCATGTATTATATTTATTTTGACTTTGTTTAATGAAGAATGGTATTGCATCTATTTGAGATAAATTTGGTTATGCCTCTAGTTAATGTCTTTTGGATGTAAAATGAATGCAATATTTATGATGGTATAACTTCAATAGACAAAGGTTTTGTTAAGCTAATATCTATTCCAAGTCATTAATAACGTCTCTATGCCAAGTGATGAAGTTGACATAACCTATGAATTAGCCTAAGTGTAAGAGAATTCACGTGCCAAAGATTTGATACCCTTGCTAGGAGACATAGCCTAAGCATGAACCCTTGATATAAATCAATTCCCTTGACCCACTGAATTTCCTAAATGATGCTTAACTTAGTAACACAAAGGCTTGTGCCCTAGAGATCATAGAACCAACCCAACATAGACTTGTGCCCTTATGACCAAAATTAGTTCCCCAAATAGGCTTTGTGCCTATATACCATTAACCTAACCTAGAAATGGATAACGCTAATGAACCTTCCAATGACATTGTTGCAATGACCAAGTCTTATGAGTAATGAGTTGCACCATGACACAACTAGCCTAATATAGGCCATGGTTCTTTCTTTGCTACACTTTAGGTGAGTACATAAGGCTTGCAACTTATGTCAATTGATGCCAACATAGTCAAGTGATAAATTTTGAGTGCTATGGGAACATATCTTATTTACGCCTAGTTGTAATAAGTCGAGAACTGACTTAGAACAACTAGATAAGTGTTGGATAGAGTAAATGAATGAAACCCAATTAAACTACAAGAGGACATTTCAATAGAGTACGTTGATTCCATCAATTAACATAGGGATGCCATTAATGACCTAAATGAGAAGCTTTCACACAACATGCTTAACATAACTATATTCAAATTATATCATTATAACTATTGTACATTTCACTAGAAATTTAAATGATGCATAAATCAGATAGAGAACCATTAATAATCACCATTGCCATTAATCAAAGGTAACAAAATACGGTTCATAACATATAAAAAAGAGTATATACTTTGTTAAAGATATGTAATTTCCCAGAGGCTCATAGGTGATCTTGAGTGTATATAAATAAATCCATCATCACATCTGAGCTATCCCTAAAACTAATGATGGATATAATGTATGCAAACTATGTTTATATTCAATTCTCTAAAGCTTCATTTCATCCAATTCTCATCCTTTTGCTCACTGGTTTGAGCTCATTTTATAGCACATATGAGCATCTCTTTGCTAGGATGGAGAGTGCACACTAGATACCAAGTTGGAGCCTTTATTGATCATTCTGATAACTTCATAACCTTTCACCCTTCGTGTTGTGGCTTTCATGTGTTACCACTCCTAGAAGATGCCCCTAATAACCTAGGCATTAGTTCACCTTCTACCAACTGGCACAAGATCTACATTGGTTCCTCTAGTTGGTGCCAAAATGCTAAAATATAAATCATTCCAAATGATTGAATCACATCAATGTGTCTATCATTTTGGCATGTATCCCATAATTAATGAATTAGGGGCCTAACATTACCCCATACAAATTTACTAGTTCACCCTTGGACTAGTTTGTCAAAGCTTTTAGTGTATAGAATTCGAGCGTGTTCTCCTTAAACTTGGAATTGAAGTATTAAAATACCTTGATAACAATCTTGATCTCTTCAATGGTGCTATGTATTTATATGGAGGTGGTCAAAATTATGAGCACATCTATCTTCTTTAATTCTTTCTTGAAGACCTCTAGACTTGTCTTAGCTTTTGTCACTCCTCCATCTAGGATCTCTCCTTATTCATAGGACTTATTTTTCAAGGCATAGAAGAGTGCTTCTAAGTTCTATTCTTGTTATTTTATTTACATGTTTAGCACATTAACCTTCCCTTTTATTTGTGTGCACTTTGACTTGTTCATAGAGTGCACCTACATCATCATCTCCTCCTTTTCCCCTTTTTCCTACTTGACGCACGTGTCTATGACTAATGCTTGGTTAGAAAATCTCCAAAATATGGTATTCGCTATATATGCACCCTCTTAAAGTTATATGAAGAGGTCCTCCACCTCTTTGAGCTTATCAACTAGCTCTTTTTGTAGTACAACATAGGGATCTTCCTCTTTTTCTTCTTGCATCAACTCCAGTTTTATCCTTCGGAGAATCTACTCCACTAGTACATAGATTTTATCAACCTTAGAGAGGTTGGATGTGTCAAAACTGATCAAGAGGGATGGTTAGGCCATCTCTGTGCACTTTCATAGCTGATATAGTTTGAATTTCATGGCCTACACTTCATCTTTGGCATCCTTACAAATCTTTTTCCATTTCTTTGTTCTACCATCATTGATGATATTCTTTTGTGCAAATTCTATGGCCATTTGGATAAATGCATTCCTAAACTAGACTAGGTTTATGGTGTAGGGGTTTATGATGAGGGATTCATTCCCTTCTTTAGGTTCATCTATGCCTAATATGGCCTTCTAAGGTGCCTCAAAGTGAGGCTTACCCATGTAGCTATCAAACACAAATGAAAGTTGTTTGTACATCTTAGCTATGGTGGATTTTGGGGGAATGAATTAAAACATATAGAAATCTTCATCCATCCACCACTTCTGCACTTTCTCTCTGATGTTCAACTCTATTATTTCTTCCTCAATGACTTATAGATCCATTTTATCTTCTTCCTCTTCACTAGCACCATATATTTCTTTAGCATTTTTCTCTGAGGACTCATCTTTTTATTCTACAAGGGGTTCTTCCTTGAACTTTTTCCCTTTGTCCACTTCTTCTTCTTGGGGTTTTTCAGTGCTTACCTCTAAGTATATTCCCTTGGCACTAGATTTTCGTTGTTCCTAGTCTTACTAGGGTCCCTCAACACTCTCCATTTGTTTTTCCAAGATGCTAGTATCACTTTCATTTACTTCAAGCATCCCTTCACTACTTAGGTGTGCCTATTGTGCAACTTCATTTGCTTTCCTAGTGGGAGTGCTAGGTGCCTTCTTAGATTTTTTAATGGTTGGTCCTATGATTTTGGGAACCTTCTCCTCTCTCTCTTGGCCTTCTCTTCCTTTATCTTCTCCTCTTTAGCCTCAACCTTCTCAATATCTACCTGACTCATGCCCATGCCATTCTAGGCCTTCCTTCTCTTCTCTAGCACTAATGCCATCTCAATATATTCCTTATTATGGCCCATTTTATTCCACAATGTTTGTAGATTCTGGGTGGAGGATTCTTTAGATGAGGCATTGGGTGGATTCTTTTCTTCGTTAAGCATGGTGGTAGTGTCACCATGGAGGGCCTTCTGAACATCCTCAATGCTAGGTTCCTCTCCCAATTTTTCTTGCATAATGTAAGTTTTTGTTCCTTCTTCTTCCTCCATCTCTTCCTCCTTTCTATGCATGAGGGTATCTTTCACCTCCATTTCGACTAGATTTATTATAGGAAGCACAATGGGTCCCTTATATTTTTTCTTCTTTTACTTCTTACTAGAGGAAGCAGTCTATGGCATGAAGGTTAAGCACTTATTTAGAGCTAGAAGTGTTACTTGCTCACCAAAGGTGACCCTCAATCTAATGCACTCTTGAATTTACTCAAGTGTCTCTCCCTGTTTCTTCTAGGGAGACTTATACTGCATTATTAGAACTAGATTCCCTTCATCACTGATCTAAAGGGGGTGATCATCATTTTTTAAGGTCTATGCCCTTCTTCTATGGATTCATCTCATAATACAACATGAAGATGCACCCATTTATAACTTCCCTTTGGAGGGATAGAGGTTCATGTGGTCAAAGTCATCTTCCTCATCCTTTGTGGCTTTCTCTCCTCATTTCCCATACTAGCACCTCAACCTACTTCTTTCTTCATCCATGGCCTTCACTAGGATATCCAATTGATGTGCATTGGGAATCCTCCTTAGCATCATTATGAAATATTTTTTATAATATGCATAAGGTAGTTTAAGCCAGTTGGATAGGATCCCATGTATGAAATTCCAAGTGCACTACACAAAAGTGTTGTAGGATGGTGAAGGTCATCATTCAAAACATATGTTGGGGGAAATCCTATGGGATGTGAAATTCAATCCCAAATTCCTTTATGTATTGAGCGCACCACCCTAACACTCTTGTATTATATTTTTGGGAGGAGGGTGGGTAGGTGAAGTCTTGGTACTTCAGCACTGGGGAATCCTTATGCATTGGTAAGACCCAAAGATTTACTTCAACACCATGGGCATGTTGATCTCTTCCATCACTATAAATATTAGCATGTACCCCCACCTGAAGGTATCTCACACCTTATGGTATTCCAACACATTATTCACCATATCCTTATCAATGAATTTTTCAATATTACATTTGACCCCTTTTACCATGTGATGGGTAATGCATAAGTAGGTCTTGCTAATATCAATCTAATGACCACTAGGACAAAGCTTGGAACTCATGAGTTACATTATTTCCCTTATGTTAGGGTCCTTTATGTATTTTATTAGGAATGCAAACCCTACTTTGTAGTAACCTAGTAATTTCACAACCCTATCTACCTCTGCATGATCCTCTATCATCGAGTAGATGTCTATCCCTACGTTTGAGTCATGTGATCCTACTAATGAGGTGCATTGATATTTGCATGCACCTACCTATGAATTAGAATTTATCCCCATGGATGTGTGAGAGGAATAATTATACTAGTTCCTCTGAATTGACAAAACTTAGCAACTCATATAATTGGGTTACACTTATGATCATAAGCCTATCTTGGATAGAGATGTCAAACAGCATCAGACCCACCTCTGTCTTCTCTCCTATGTCAACCATCTAGTCTCAATTTATCTCTTATGCATTGATCAGCATAAGATGGTTGTATTCATTCAACCTATAGGTGTGTACAAAAGATACCCAAGTCTCCCCCATTATGACCTCAAGGGGAAACTACATTTATCTATATGAAAGCTTTGTAATTTATTTTGGGTCTATAACTGTAACACTAACACCTTCAACTGGATACACCTTTTTATTTGTAGTGGTTGTCTTTTCTACCATCCACACCCTCTTGGCATCCTTTTTTTCCTAAGGTAGACCATAACTTAACTATTTCTTTCCCAATCTAAACTGGTTAGTGTTGAAGCACGGTCTGTTGATCTTGCCAAAGCCTATAATGTTTCTATGTGCTTCCTCATAGTCATGGGGTCTATGACTATGACTTATGCTATTGAGATTTATTATCCATTAATGGTAGCCTTGACATCACTCAGGATTCCTTTTGTCCTGTTATCTCACAATTGTTGCTCTGCACACCTCTCTTCCAATCTGAAATGAAATGCAATCTATTTCCCTATTTAATCATTCTTGTTTGGCGGTTATGGGTGCTCAAGTTTTCACTTGGTAGCATTTTATCATTCAACTCTAGTTCAACTCTAGTTTTACTCTGTTATTAGGTTCAAATTATCTTAAGGTTTGTAACCTAGTCTAGTGCATTATCTACCTCTTTATACCTTGACTTCAGCTACCCCATTAATGGTTAGTGAGTAATAGCATGGTGGCACATAGATTTCTTAAAATTTGCTAAACCCACAAAATCCACAAAAATCTACCACAACATTCAAACTTATTATGGATCTTTGTGCCTCTACTATCACAATCATTAAATCATCTTAATATCCTATTTGATGAAGTGATAGGTGATTCAAATAGTTACTTCCCGCCAATCATTGGGTGGGTGATTGCTATCTTGAAGATCTTCCTCTTTCACTTCATTTACCTTGGCATGACCTTCACCCTTCTTATGGAAATCTGGGTGTAATGATTCATATGTGGGTGATTCATCCTCCTCAGTTTCATCTTCTCTTCCTAATATGCTTCCATTCAAGTGTACTTCCATTCCTTGGTTGATTTATATACACTTTTGTCTATTGCCTTGGCCTACCCTACCCCATACAAATTCCTATGTTAGTCCTCCAGTGTTTCATTCTCTTATTTTTATCTCTTGCACATGAACATCTTGTGTGCCTTGTATTTATCTTGTGCACACTTAGCATCTTGTGCACCTCCCTTTGTCACTTGGTATTCACTTTTTTCAATGTATGGCAAACTCCATGCACCCAAAACTTAAATTTTTGGCATGAAACACTTAGAAAACACCCATGCTCAATTCACCTGACTGTATTTATGTGTGGAAGCACCAGAATATTTTTCCTGGGGTATTGAGGTGATTCGCTTATTAATTCATCACAAACAACATAAAACATAAGGAAATGTTTGGCTTGTGAAAAACTTTATTCTGGTTAGCATAACACAACTGACTTGTAACTGAGAAGTTTGTGTTTGATGGTTTAAACACCACTCTATTTTCTATAAGGATTAAATCAGTTGTCTTTGAAATGCCTAGGGTTCATTTCACCCATCAACATTTGAAACTTGCATGTGCTAGTCTCCAATATGTTACAGATGACATAAGGTCCCATCCACCTAATCTATAGCTTGCTTAGGTGCTTGAGGTATGTGGATTCATAAAGTAAGACCAATGATCCTTTAATAAGTACCTTGAACTTAATCTTCTTATCTAACACAACTTTTGGCACACCTTATCTATCTGTGGCTTCATCTTGTTTGGGCATGCATCTCATCTAAGCACTCCAAGTCTTCCAGACATGTGATAAGGTGTAATGAGGGCACTATAAACTCCATTGGTAAAATGACCTTTATGCCAAACACCAGATGAAATGGTGTAGCCTTTTTTAGGCACTTGTAGGTAATACACTAGGCCCATAATACTGTTGATACCTGATCATCCCAATATTTGTGACCAACATCACATATATTTATTAGGAACATTCCAAATATATTATTGAATTCATAAATTATGTCATTCACTTGGGGATGATAAGTTTTTGTCTTATGGTGTACAAACAAATATTTGATTAACAAGATCTACATAGCTTCATTGAAGTGTGTGCCTTTATCACTAGTCAAACTAAGTGGGCACCCATAGTGATTAATGATGTTCTCCCATATAAATCTTATGGTTATGGTGGATATGCAGTCTTTGTTTGGTGCTTCTTTATCCTAATTGGTGAAATAGTCGATGGCTACCAAAATGTAGTAAATGCATGTGCACCTCATAGTGGGAGTAATTGGCCCAACAAAGTTAGTGGCTCACTTTTAAAATGGCACCTGGACAAGAATAGGAATGAGTGACATATCATCTTAGTGGTTTGGTTTTATTGTACATTGGTAGATGTCACATGCCTTGGTTTACTCTTTTGCATCTTGAAATAGATTTGGGTACCATAAACTTGATTACAACACTTGCATGCTATAGTGTCCCCAACACAAAGGCCTCCTGTAATCCCCTCATACACCTCTTAAAATATTGATTCCTATTCATGTTAGAGGATACATCAATGTAGGACCTCATCAAGGCTCAATTTGTATAATTCCCTACTAATGAGGTAAAAGGGGGAAACACAGACTATGAGTTGCTTCTTTTCTTTAATTGTCATAGTCTGGGGAGCAGACCTAGATGTCAAGAATGCAATGATCTCTACCAAGTATTTACGAACATATTAAACTATATAGAGTTGTGCATTCAACATATCATCCTAAATAGGTGTTGATACATTTCCAAAGTTGATATAAGACAAATTATCTAGGCCCGATTTTATTTTAAAATATTTATGACAATCAAAAACTAGAATTTTTGAAACATAACTATCCATCTAAAAAGGCACCCATAGAGAATGGGCTTATTCACAAGGTATTTAAGTGCCCCTTGATTGGTGAAAAAGATAAAAGGGGTTTCCAACAAGTATTTCCTAAACATCTGCAAGGTGTAGACCATGACAAGCACCTCATGATTAGTTATCATATAGTTTTGCTCTATCTGGGTCGATTTCCTATTTACGAAAGAAATGGGATGATCCATTTTTCCATCGCTAAATTTTGCCAAAATGGTGCCAATTATATATCTAGATTCATCAACATAGATATGGAATGGATTAATATAATTGGTAAATTATAATATCGACACGATAGCTAATTTGAGCTTTAGAGTTTCAAAGGCATCATCTTCCACTATGCCCCAATAAAATAGACCACCTTTGCACAATAGCTCCTCTAGTAATGCCAACATATTTTCATCACTCCTTATGAATTTTATATAGTAGCCACAATGGCCAAGAAATGCATGAATGTCTTTCTACATCAATGGGGTCTGGCGCTATAGGATAATTACAATCTTCACATGGCCGACAAGTAGACCATCTTTGCAGATGATGTGCTCGAGCAAGGTGCCAATAATGTTGCAAATATGCACTTCTTGAGGTTAAAGGATATATATAAATATTTTCACCTATCAAACGTGAGGTACAAGTTTTCATAATGGTCATTCACTAGCCCTAACATAGTCTAGTCATCTAAACACACTTGGAGGAACTTATGAATGAAGTCCTTAAATGTGGTGATCACCACTTTAGAGAACATGGCTAGCACATTATTGAGTCTAAAGGGAATCACATTGTATATGAAAAAAATCCATTCTATCTTAAAGGTTTTTTTAGGCTTATCCTCCTCTTCAATTTGGACTTGATGGCATCCTAAGAACCCATTAGTGAAAGTGTATATTTTGTAGCCTACGATGACATCCAAGACTTCATCGATGAATGGAGTTGGGAAGGGGTTAGTGATGTAGACATCATTCAAAAATATATTATCGACATAAATATGGATGATCCCATATTTATTGATGTTAATAACCATGGGATCACCCATTCATATTCTTACACAAGGTAGATGACTCTTGTGACTAGCATTCCATCAATCTCTGTTTTGATCTTAGCATGAAGATTGGGGTTCATTTTGTAAGGGAGATAATTGATAGGTCTTGGAAATTTAATATATTTATGCTCATATTCCCAAGGGATGGGTGGGTGCCCTTCATTCTTGGTGATTCTAAGGTAAAAAGTCCTATAACTCCTTTAGGACATCCACAATTTGTGCTAGCTCTACATCAAACCAATATGTGCCCAGAATAGCCCTTTTTGGTTCCCCTTTTGAGCTGATGTGTACCTTGGTAGTTTTGAAAAGTGTGTGGTAGGGATCATTCTTCTCTTGATGTGAGTACTCAAATTTCCTACTACCTTCAATTGTTTCTATGTGAAGGTGGGTAGGGTCTTATTTCTTTGGAGCGTTATCCTCTACTTGGTGCACAAGTTTCCTTTTGCCTATTAGGTTTGTCCAATTGTGTGACTTCCATGTTTCATCATCCTCATCACTAGAGTCACTATTGTGGTTTTGATCTTCAAATAATGTCAGGAGTGCAAACCCCTTTTCATCAAACATGTCTTTTAGGTGCTCTTCCAAGATTGCAGTGTCTTCAAATACTTCCCTTAGAATTACTTGCAGTGGCTCGATAAATTCTAGGTTTTGTGAAGAAAAGGAGAAGGTGTGCATGAAACTCTCCTTAAGGACATCCAAATTAGCTATCTTGTGGTTCATCTCATTAATAATGTACCATGCTCGTACCCACATCTTCAAGGTCTTATAGAAAGCATACACCCATAGGTTCCTTAGGGCATTCTCACTGCATATAGTCTATGTTTCTTAGCATAAGCACACATGCGATATAGGTTTTGAGTCATTAGAGTAGGTAGAGATGTCTAGGTCCTTTTTTATTTTCCCAAATATAGTGCAAATGGCTACTTTCACATCTTGCCAAGTTGGCAATTTAGGCCTTTGTGTTGCCCACCAATTATCAAAAGTGTTCCTTAATGTATACACTAGTGCACTCATTCTGCCTAATTCTTTTAGGATGCATGATTTGAGGTCACAAACATAATATTCCACAAGATTTATCCCTTCATATCTTGGGAGTGCCATAAGTTTACCTTTACTTAGGTGAAACACTCTCTTTCCCTTCTTCATGGCACAAAAGACCCATCTTTTCATAGTGCAATCAATCTGGACCCAACCTATCTTTACTAGTTTTGGCACTTTTTCTCACACTAAGAGGCACCTTTGATCAGTGGTCTCATAATATTCCTCAACCCATCAATCACCTGAGGTTGATTGTCAATCTTCCAAAAAAAATGCTCCTTGATTATTGGGGTTGAGAGTCTTGTCACCTTGCACCATGATGTTATATTTGTGGTTGATCTCATCCTCAAGGTCAATAATATCTACATAAGGGGTCCTTCACTTGAGAGGGGGATAACCACCCTATCCTTTCCATTTTCAAAGTTCATATAACACCTCATTAAGTGCATGTCTATGTTGTTTTCATAGCACCATGGCCTTCCCAAAAGTGTTAGATAATTATCTTATTCAGCTAACTCGATCACCTCAAAGTTAGTGCAAAATTTGGTGCCCATGATGTCTATGATTATGCTCTTTATAATTTTTATTAGCTACAGTTAGGTCTTGTTGGCCATGAAAATCACATAAGGGGAAGGCATCAAGGCTGGCCTACCTATCTTTTCCCATGCGTTCTTGCTCAAGATATTGACCTTAGTGCCTATGTCCACAGGGACATCACATATAGACCATCCATCAATGGTGGTATTCACAAGGATTTATTGATCATACTCTATATTTTATGTATGATTGATTTCTCATGTCCTTTCTATGGGTGGCACAATGACTTCAACTGGAATTTTCCTCACATGCTCTAAGAGTAATTTTTTCAATAGGGGTAGCATTCCTTCTATTTTTAAGAGGCATAATATCTCCGTTAGCTCTTGTATCTTAGCCTCTTGGCTATCTTGCTTCTTACATGAGGTAATAGACTTTGCTTCTAGATCAAACACTAACTAGAGCTCTCCTTGTAGGTTTTGAATGACGATCATAGCCTGCTATAAAACATATTTTTGGTATGCAAGGCTTGGGTAAGGTACAATTTTGGGTTTAGGCCATGTTATGCACTCAATGTGGCTCTTTTCCCCATATTTCAAGTGAAACTTAGGCATTGGAATAACTGATGTTTGAGTGGTGAATCCACTATGATTAGTCACTTGCACTTTGATTGTCTTTATGTAGTTTGGTTGAACCCTCAGAGTCCACTTCTCCACTTTTGGCTCATGCCTGATCATCCCTATGCCCTTGTCTATGATAGGCCTACCTTGGGTTAAATTTTTGTACAAGATGGGTAATTTTTCAACCTTATGGGCCCCTCGATAATATCCACACATTAGATGTGTAGGGCAGTCATACCGATAGTGCTCTGTCGAGCCACATTTGTAACATGAGTGGGGTGGGAACCTTCCACCACCATGTCCTTTACCTTGCCCTCTGGCACCTCATTACATTCAAAACGCTTCATTTTTTTGACCATAACCTTAATTTCCTTAGCTATATTTCCATATGAATGCTATAGTGGCTTGTCTCATGCCTCTCTCCATGTTCTCACACATTTCATCAATCCCTTGATAATCAGCTATTGTACAGGTGTAGTTATTTCAGAACTAACAATAAATTATTGTGTTAGCATGGTTATCATCTTGAAATAGTGGATAGTTGGAAATATTAGGCACCTCTCTACAAAATTCACAACTTAGAAGTAATGTGCACACATTCCTTTGAGGGCAGTTATTTCTATTATGGTCTTCCACTTCATAGTTAGTGCACCATAATCCACTTCAAGCACCTTATGACAAACTAGCAGTAAGATTTAGGATTTGGGAGGCCATGGATGAAATTTGTGCCTCCATGGATGGGTTGATCCCAATATCAATGCTTTTGATTACCTTGGCTTTGAGCAAAACTTCAAGTGCTTAATGAGGGTTTGTGAATGTATTCATGGAAAGTGCTCTTTTGAATGGTACTAACAACCCTCTAATGAACCATCATGCATGCTAGGAGGGGTGGATGTCATAAGGAAGATTGGAAAGGAGAGTTTTGAACCTAACATCATATAAGTGCACGCTCTTCAAAATTCTTTGGGTAATCTCCTTGAGCATTGTGATGCTTTGTTGTTCAAACTCTAGTATGTCGAGTTCCTTCAGGAATACCTCCTTCAAGGTGTCATAATCTACCATATCCTAGTTAGGGTTAAATTTCCTATACCAGGTATGGGCATGATCAAGTAGAGTTATCACAAACTAGGTTGCCTTGCACTCTATTTAGGTTATGCCCCAAATGTGTTATTGTAGTTCACACTTTAACACATGCTCTATGATATTCTCCATGTCATGGTATTCTGGAAAGTGCATGGCCATCTCGTAATAAATTTGTTATGGGGGTTTAGTTGGTATCTGGGGTGCTTGTCCCCCTAGTATCTGTCTAGGTGGCAGTCTTCCAATGCCTCCAGCCACTAGGTTAGATGCTAGCCCCATTGTTACTACTAGCACCATTAATGTCAAAGGTAATGTACTACTTACCTATGGTGCCAAACCAATTCCTATAGGCTATTGCCCAATCTGTGTAGCTAAAATTAGCTAAAATGGAATGCTTCCACTCATGTTCTATTGTGGTGATCTAGCACCCAATTGTCTAGAAGTAGTCTTGCTCAACTCCTTGTAGGTAATAACTTGTTCAATCACACAATTATACTACAAGTCTACAAAATGTCCAAAGTCTATGTTGATAATGGGGTCAGTTATCACTCTTTTTTTTTCTTCAAGTGAGGGATCTAGTGTATGAGCTTATGCCACACATTCAAAGGGGGTAGGCACATCTGACGCATCTTCAGTCACCAAATTTTGTAGGAAACTAATGCATTATACACCCGTCAACTATTGAGCTTAATCCATTACCTTATTGTTTCTCTCTTTGTACTATTGTATTTCAAGAGATCCTTTCCCATGCTCTTCCCACTCACTATGGGTTCTCTCAGCACTTCTAGGTTCCATATCTTCCATTAGTTTGTGTCATCTCTTGTTATAAGTCTATCTCCTAAAATCTTGAGTGTCAATATGCTTTTCCCCTTCCATTGTGCTTTATCTACACATCCCCTTATCCCCACTTACACTACTCATATGTGAAAGGACTTTAGCCTTCCATTCTCAAAGTTCAAACCATAATCCACCATTAGTTTCTTGAGATATGCACTAAAATCTTTCATAAATGTGCCTATAGGTTTGTGAAAAAATTGATGCTCTACTTCTGTAGGGCATCTACTTCCTTAGGGCACAAATATGTTGAAACTATGAACTCAAGCATGTAACTGTTCAACTTTCTTTGCCACTGTTTATCTACTACTTTACTCCAAGTGGCATCTAGGGCCTCAAGCCTCTCTAAGTACTCCTTTGTCCACTTATAGCATTGTCCACAGCTTTGTCTTCTATGGGTTACATAGGTAGCCAACCATTGGTACACATGCTCTGGTAGTTCACAGAAAAAGACCTCATATAGAGCATCACACATGTTGTTCTAGACCCACTTTCTCAGCTTTTGACCTCTATAGGTTGAATGCTTTAGTTCATATCTATCTTCCACCTATTACAACTAGTGCTTAATGTTTTTGAGGGAAAGTTGTAGCATCATTATGCTCTACCATTATGATAACAAAATTCAACATGGGTCCCAACAATGGAACCATAATGTTGTATTAAAGGGGGTAAATTCATTAATTCAAGCATTCATTCAGTTGTCCAAGTCAATTCTGGACTCATTACAACTAGGCACAAACATGGTATATTTCTTCTACACTCAAAATTTAACACTCGACTATGTCGACATCAATTCACATAAGGCATATGCCTTATATGATTGCTTGAAGCATAGCTAAGATGGAAGTAGGGCCCACATTGGGCTAGTTGTACCATGGCACAAGGCATCACTTATCAAACTTGGTCATTTCAAAAAAGGCTTTGGTAGATTCATTGGTGTAAGCCTTGTTTGGGCTAAGCTTGATGGTCTGTAGGTGCAAGCCCATTTGGGGAACTAGTTCTGGTCATAAGGGTGCAAGACTTTATTAACTAAATCTAACATGATATAGGTGATAGATAGGTCAAGGGGATGCTTTATATCAAGTATTCATGCTTAGGCTAGTGTTTCTTAGCATGGGTATCAAAGCTTGGGCACATGACTCTCTTTACACTTAGGCTATTTCAATAGAGTACACTGACATCATTAATTAACATAGGGACACCATTAATGACTTGAACAAGAAGCTTATACACAACATGCTTAATATAACTATATTCAAATCATATCATTATAACCATCGTGCATTTCACTAGTAATTCAATTGATGCATAAATCAGATAGAGAACCATTGAGAATAATCACCATTGCCATTAATAAAAGGTAATAGAACATAGTTCATAACATATAAAATAGAGCATATACTTCACTAAAGATACTTAACTGCCCAGAGGCTCACATGAGAGCTTAGGTGTATACAAACATAACCTTCATGGAATTCGAGATATACCTAAAACTAATGGCAGCTATAATGTATGTAGAGTATGTCTAGCTTCAATTCTATAGAGATTCATTGCATCCAATTTGCATCTTTTTGCTCACTGGTTTGAGCTTGATTTACAGCACACAAGAGCATCTCTATGCCAGGGTGGAGAGCACACACCGAGTGTCGAGTTGAAGACTTTGTTGATCATTTCACGGGTTCCATCACCTTGCACCCTTCATGTTGTGGTCTCCACGTGTTGCCACTCCTAGAAGATGCCCCTAAAAACTTGGGTGCTAGTTAACCATCTGTTAGCTGGCACAAGATCTATGTTGATCCCTCTAGCTAGTGCCAAGATGCCAAAATAATAGTCATTCCAAATGATTGCCTCATGTTGATGTGTCTATCATGCTGGTGTAGATCTCATACTTAATGAATTAGGGACCGAACACTCTAAAACAAAACCAATTGAGAAACCTTCTTTCTTGAGTTAAAATTGTGTGTTTACAAGCATAGAAATAAGATAGAGCTTGAAGCTCTGATATCAATGATCCATGCCACAGGTCATAAGACCAAGTGTGTATGGGACAATCAAGTTTGGTTGTGTAAAGTAAATGAGTAAAGCTAATTCAGATAGAAGAAACCAAGTACATTTGATGGAGTAGAAGTCTTATTTGCACGAAATGCAACTTGTATTCATTGATGGTGAATAGGGAAAACTAGTACAATATGCTATAGTGCATGTATCACAAGGTAGATATGTGAAGCATGTTTTTTGTGTTATGACTATGTAAAAGCATCGAATCTAGCCAGATGCATATTTTACATCATTATACAAGTAAAATACAAGAGCATTTACAACTACTGCCAGTTACCAAGAAGATGATTACACTAATTCATCTTCTAGGTTAGATGATGGTTGAGGAACCTCCTGGAACACTTGGATAGGGTGAAGTAACATGTAAATGTGTTGTGGAATATAAGAAGTTGAAAAGTCCATGAGTGGTGCTAATGGGTCACGTGGAACTGTGGAACACACAAAAGCAAGGTCCATGGATCTATGAGTTATAAAGGGCACATGAGTCAACAAGCAAGCATAGGACTTGGCATGGTTTTGTGATATGAGGTGATCGCTACACAAAAGGCTATGATATGGTGTGGGACTTTTGTGGAACGTTATCAACCAACTTATTGCAAAGGAACATACACGATTGGGTGAGATGTGTGCATGCTGTACAGAGAAGCAAATGAAGATTGAACTTGACCACACAGAAGCTGTGCACTGATCACTCTTACCCCAAACAAAAAATTATAAATAGAATCTCAAGCCATAGTCAACAACAATGCTAGTTTTAGCTATCAATTGTGATATAGGTGATTCTCCAAAATAAAATCCAGTGATACCTCCAAGTTTATTTATACAATTTTTAATAATAATAATAATAATAATAATAATAATAATAATAATAATAATAATAATAATAATAATAATAATAATAATAATAATAATAATAATAATAGTTCAACGGGTTACAATACCAAAAAATTATCTCTAGAGGTTTGTGGTATTTCCAAGATCATCAATCCATCTTCATCTAATTTCATACACACTTATACAATGGCACAATGCAATTTGGGTGGATTCTATGTGACACCATCCATGCATGTTCCAAACCTTATGTGGTTTTCATTGATGGCTTTCTTATGATCCCAAACAACTACATGCAACACTACTGACGTCTACTCACAATGTGTGGTACCACCAAATGTAGATAGTGTATACATCTCAATTTCTCTTACTAACGATTTCTCTTGCAAGACTTGTCGGTGCATCAATCTCCTTGAGTGTACACCTTAAAGACTACACCTGGATTGGGGTGGACATGTTTGTGGTACTTTGTGAAAGTTTATATGATTATCATCTATTATATTTTCCTCATTCATCCACACCATGTCATTAGTTTATTTTTCCTTCAAGAGTTCACATTCCCTCTTTTTGTTCCTTTTCTTCATATTTAAGTGTTTATCGTTAACATCATTGGCCTAGCCAATGACATTCTTCAGTACTTCCCTCTAAGTTGATCACTAGTGTTTGCTCGACGCTTTTATATGCCATCGATTACGTTGATGACTCTAAGCACCCATATTTGACCTAGTTCAACATTCCCATTCACTGATGATAGTGACTCTCATAAGTTTAAAAACATGTGTAATCTCATCTTTCTAGCCACTATTCTCATTTTTGGAGCATCTCCATTTGTTTCCTCTTTACCTTTGTCTTTTTGGTGTTTGTGTGTTATGTTTATCAAACCAATCCTTGATCTCTTTCAGACGCTAGTGGTGAAATCACCACGATGGTTAAATAATCACTAATCTGAATTTAATAGTGGTTCTATCACAAAATGTTGTATGGAAAAATCAATGTTGTTGGGATCATGGAAAATTTTAAGTAACTTACTCGAAAAAAGTTATAAAGTGGGTGGCAAATCTGTCTAGACCCAGATTCGCTAGTCTGGTAAATCCTATTAGAATGGTTTCATGTTGACAATGAAAATTTTAAAATTTATCAAATTTTCTATAAGCGAAAAGATGAATCTACAGTAATAGTTATAATTTATGGCATAAAATGGTGTATTATCATTTACAATAAATGGAGTTTTTAGTAATGGAAATTGCAAAGCAACTTTTAATTAGGATCAAAATTGTAGGAATGGGTTCCCCACATTATGTGATATTGTTGTAAAAGCCGAGGGATGAGATCAAGATAATAGCTTTTATCATTAATATCCTTTTGTGATTTCATTGCACTAGGAATGATATAATCATAATTATGTCATGCCATATTTATTTTCATAACTTCATGAAAGTTAAACAAGCTTCAAAAAAATTAAATGAACATCGCTAAACTATACTTGGCTCAAGTATTTTACTATTGAATTACTGGAAATTTATGAGAAATGTTTTGACATAAAGCATTGATTTTTTTCTTTTTTAATATTCATTTATACATGGATTACAATCCTTGGGAACATTGATGGCTTCAAGGTAGCATATTTGGTTGCATTGGGAATGATACAATCAAAATTGTGTCATGTCACATTTATTTCTATAAATTTGAGTTATGGCTAGCGAGTTGATTACAATGTTTCCTAAATTTTTTCTATAACGAATAAAGAGAGACCACCTTGAGTTAACTTTAAAGATTTGCCTATTTATATTAAGTGTGCTTAGTCATCTTTCTCTAGACTTAGGCTATGATAAGTGAGCATTTAATAATCACACTATTTATTTATGCCACCTCTAAGTGAGTGAATCAGGGGCCACTTAAATGACCAATAAATAAAGGAGAGCTTTCTCTCGTACAAACTTTTTATACCTATCATCTTCCTTAGTATATTGATTCAATCAAAACCTTTTAAAAATGTATCTCTTGATTTCTTAATTTATTTTGATATAAATCTAAATATATTTTTATTCTTTATTCATTTATTTTCAATATTTTATATCTAATTAAATAAATATATTCTGAAGAGTTAATTAGCTTCCATGCTCTCTAAATTGATGATATTTTCCAACACCTCAAACCCTTAATATTAAATCAAAGGCACCTAAA
Source organism: Torreya grandis (assembly GCA_037957365.1). NCBI lineage: Eukaryota > Viridiplantae > Streptophyta > Pinopsida > Cupressales > Taxaceae > Torreya > Torreya grandis. Next base: position 2,009,318 of record JARHVA010001027.1, read on the forward strand.
TAATAAATTCATTAAAAAAAAATCCAAAAAAAGAAAAGGAGATTTCCAAAGTATACAAACATTTATAAAGAAAAAGGATAGTGACACATCAAAGAAAAATGGTACTAACTTTTGAATAGATACCCCGCCTTATCAACTTCCTCAGGAACCTTAGGATCCTTAGTTTTGAACAGGTTCTAGCTAGGTAGTGTCAGGAATCTAGAACAACAAACATGCTCTGACTCAACTCGTTAGGATCTTGCTCCTCAGATAGAGCACAGTATGATTACCAAATATATAAGCAATTGAATATGCGGAAATAACCAGAAACACAAGTAACTAGAATTCACCAATAGCACAGAATATGAGAGACAATACACTATCTTGTATTAACACTAACAGAAAAGAATACATCAAAGAGCCGCCACACTCTTTCACCTTACAGAGATTCGCCACACCTCAAGTGTAAAGTAATTCTTCTCACACACACTCTCCTACACAAAAAACGGTCCCAACAACCAACTCACACACAGAATTGGTGTTCACCTCACCAACCAGTCAGTAATAACCCTGCCGGTACATCAAGCACTCTATAGCACTTCAAGCTGATCTCTCATGAACCTGCAACCTGCAATTCAAAGACCAAACTTACATGTAGATCACCAATGAGCTTGCAACAACCTGCAACTCATAGATCTTACAACTAGAAGGAACTCTTCCTTTCTATCTCATGCCTTTTAAACAATACATGCCAGTGGGTCTATAAATAGATCCTTAACTCAAACAATAACTAAGACTCTTAATTTAGACAATTATCCTCGCAACCCAAGACTCTGGGTGGTCTTGACATGCAAACTCATCGTTCACTTAACTAACTGTCCGTGAAACGAACACTTCGGGAACACACAGGCGACCGACGTCGGTCCCTGCTGGTCTGGTTCTGCCGACGTCGGCCGACTTCCTGCCGTCGCCGGTTGCCTTCTGCACTAGAATCTGCCGACGTCGGTCATGCTGCCGACGCCGGTTCCTGTAGAACTCAGCAACCATCTGTTCCTAGTTTGCAAAGGTTGAAGCTTTTAGCTCCACAACCTAACAATCTCCCACTTGGAGATAAACAGCTGCAACCTGTACCTGTACCTGTACATCGTCTAGTTTGTTTTCTTGGCTTTGTATCCCTCCTCAAGATCACTCTTGAAGACCAACCACCACAAAATCCATGGTGCAAAATATGTCACCCAAATTACCTGCCACATCCGCATCTACAACCATGTAGAAAAAGAACTTGACCCTTCATAGCATGTGCACCTGCTGCTGGTCCCACTGAACTGCCCTTCAGTATTGCTCTCCCGGATTGACTCCAAACTTGTGACAACTCCCACTGCTTGGGAAAACTCAGGTTTAGTACATACCATGCACTCAACCTCACTATGTGAATCAAGACACCTGTTCTATGAACTGTCTAACCATCGGCGTGCTAACCGGCTTCACACAATCACCCTGAAACAAAGTCAAAAAGACCTCCATGTCTCTAGAACACACTCATGCCAAAGAATCTTGCTGCTCCCAGATTCTCCATGACATACACCTGAACTAGCTTTACCTTTAGTTCAGAAATACCTGTATATGTAACCCTGCAACAAGCACATCATACAGAAAATAGAATAGTGTAGCTAATACTATCCAACCTGGTAAAGAGAAACACAATGATCAAACCTCCATTGCCCTGCAGCTAAAACAAGATCATATACCCTGATCTTCCATCTCACGTATCCATTTCCGCTCTTCTTCATCCTCAAAATCCATTCGTCTCTCAGTGCTTACTTCCAGCTGGCAACACTACCCAAAACACCTGTTTGGTTCTCCACCAAGGAATCACATCCTCATCCATGCCAAGCTCCCACTGTTTCCTGGATCTACCTGTTCTGCTTCTTCAACAACTTCCTGGTCCTATGCCATAAGTGAGCAACAAGTAGTGTAAAGAAGGGAAATGACGAATTTAAGAACTTACTTACACCTTCAGTCCTCCAAATGGGCGCTTGAGACTCCATGACAACTAGCTGTCCACCCAAAATTCGTCTCAGTAACCGATGCCGGTCACATCTCAGTCTACAGCTGACCGATGTCGGTTCCCTGCGACTGCCTCCCTGCCGACGTCGGTTTCCCCTGGCCGACGCCGGTCTCTGTCTGCCCTGAGTCACCGACGTCGGGCTGCACATAGCCGACGTCGGTCCCTGTCTGGACGCCGACGTCGGTTTTCCTGCCGACGTCGGTCTCTGTGTTTTTCTTGTGAGACCTGACTTTTTCCCGCGAGCTCTTTTTGGATCAAAACCTTGTCCAAATCACCCTTGCTCTGCTCAGAATTCCTCTGCACCTTATGCTGAACTCTGTCCGTCACTTTCTCCTTGAAAACCAAGGCTTTCCCGTTCTTGTCACTAACATCGGATTCCTCAAGAAACCTTACCTTCTTCTTCTGCATACAGGAACCACGATCCATGCCTTCCAAATCCGAAAGCATATTCTTTGACTCAAGAACCAGCATCTCCTTCTTATCTATGTGACCAAGCCTATCAAGCCACATCTCTGAATCTACAGCTGAAGTAGATAACCCAGAAAGAGAATCAGTAAAACAAGTAGATAGATAAAGCGTACCTACTTTCTTACCTCTAGCTATAACAAGTGTACCCTTGGTAACCTTCCAAGAGTCCGCTGTGAGAGTTACTGTGCAACCCTCTTCACCCAAGCTTCTAACAGAAATCAGATTCCGCTTTAGAACTGGGACATGCATGACCTCCTTTAACACCCATGTGTCACCTGTCTGCAATTTCAGCTTCACTTTGCCTTTGCCAACAATCTGACAAGGCTTACCATCCCCTACACAAATTTCTCCAAAGTCTCCCTGGACATACTCATGAAAAAATTTTCTATGTGGAGATGCATGAAAAGAGGCACCAGAATCTAATACCCAAGATTCTACTTTATCCAAAGAACATACCAGAGCATCCTGTGCAACGTAGCCTGCAACATCTGCTTCTTCTCCATGTTCTTCATGATGATCTTCACCCGATCTGCAATCTCTCTTTAAGTGCCCTTGCTTTCCACATTTCCAGCAGGTTATTCTGCCATACCTGGACTTGGATCTCTTGCCTGTCTTCGACCTTGATCTCCCACGCTCTGTCCTCTCTCTTGGCCTTCCTCTTCCTTCAACACTCAAAGCATTTCCAGATAATTCACCTGTGCTTTTCCTGCGTATCTCTTCATTCAAGATCACACTCACAACATCATCCACTTTTAAGACTTTTGAAGGAGACACAGTATTAGAAACTGCCATTACCAAACCTTCCCAACTTTCAGGTAATGAACACAAGATTAAGAGAGCTCTAAGTTCATCATCAAATACAATATTAACTGAACTTAACTGGTTTACCAAACCATGGAAATCACTAAGATGGCTATGAATAGATCCACCTTCCAACATTTGCAAATTAAATAAACGCTTCATAATAAATACCTTGTTTGAAGCCGAGGGTTTTTCATATAAATTTGCCAAAGATTTCATCAACTCCACCATTGTCTTACACTGTGATAAGCTGGAAATCACAGATGAATCAAGACTCAATCTAACAGATCCCAGAGCCTTCCGATCAAGAACCTCCCATTCTTCATCTTTCATATCCAAGGGTTTGCTAGCAACCCCACCCAACGGTAAGTACAAATATTTCTGATACAGATAGTCCTCAATCTGCATCCTCCATAATTGGTAGTTCTTGCCATTGAACTTTTCCATTCGTAGTTGACTGTTTTCTGCCATTGCTCAACTCCCACTCAAACAGAAGCCCTGTGAGTGACCTGTAATCAAAACACACTACCCAGATCTACACCAATCTGTTAGTATCCCAACCAAAAGCTCTGATACCACTTGTTGGTATCAAGCTCAAGAACCTACAACCAAGGCTCTGATACCACTTGTCAGGAATCTAGAACAACAAACATGCTCTGACTCAACTCGTTAGGATCTTGCTCCTCAGATAGAGCACAGTATGATTACCAAATATATAAGCAATTGAATATGCGGAAATAACCAGAAACACAAGTAACTAGAATTCACCAATAGCACAGAATATGAGAGACAATACACTATCTTGTATTAACACTAACAGAAAAGAATACATCAAAGAGCCGCCACACTCTTTCACCTTACAGAGATTCGCCACACCTCAAGTGTACAGTAATTCTTCTCACACACACTCTCCTACACAAAAAACGGTCCCAACAACCAACTCACACACAGAATTGGTGTTCACCTCACCAACCAGTCAGTAATAACCCTGCCGGTACATCAAGCACTCTATAGCACTTCAAGCTGATCTCTCATGAACCTGCAACCTGCAATTCAAAGACCAAACTTACATGTAGATCACCAATGAGCTTGCAACAACCTGCAACTCATAGATCTTACAACTAGAAGGAACTCTTCCTTTCTATCTCATGCCTTTTAAACAATACATGCCAGTGGGTCTATAAATAGATCCTTAACTCAAACAATAACTAAGACTCTTAATTTAGACAATTATCCTCGCAACCCAAGACTCTGGGTGGTCTTGACATGCAAACTCATCGTTCACTTAACTAACTGTCCGTGAAACGAACACTTCGGGAACACACAGGCGACCGACGTCGGTCCCTGCTGGTCTGGTTCTGCCGACGTCGGCCGACTTCCTGCCGTCGCCGGTTGCCTTCTGCACTGGAATCTGCCGACGTCGGTCATGCTGCCGACGCCGGTTCCTGTAGAACTCAGCAACCATCTGTTCCTAGTTTGCAAAGGTTGAAGCTTTTAGCTCCACAACCTAACAGGTAGGAGAGGATATTTTTGGCTACAAGAGTTCCAATAATTTTGGTAAGATTGACCAGTAATGCAATGATTGTGTGTGGGGCTGTACACTGCAATTCCACTGATAATTTTTGACCACACGTTCAGCACAAAGAAGAGTTCCAATATTTTTGGCTAAATTGACCAGTAATGCAATGGTTGTGTGTGGGCCTGTACACTGCAATTCCACTGATAATTTTAGATCACACATTCAGCACAAAGAAACTTTTAGGTAAATCCACTAATCCTGTAATTTTGTATTATATCTCCATATTGTAAGTCATGACGGCTATATTCCACTGAACAGAAGAAAAGGGTCTCTCTTGTGTAAGACAATCTGCATGGCTAATAATCATCTCAAGGGTAAGATCCCTAAGGAGCTGAGGAATATGAAACGACTTGTGTCTTCCCCAGTCTTTAAGAGATCTTTCAATGTCACAGGTATTTGATATGGGAGAAAATAATTTAACAGGAAAGATTCCAGATTGGATAGCTGATTTGTCAAGTCTGCAAGTTCTTGTGATGATTTCGAACAAATTCGAAGGAAAGCTTCCTCCGCAAATCAGCCACATGTCTGAACTTCAAAGTTTAGATCTTTCTTCAAAGTTTAGATCTCCCTAAAATTTTCTATTGGGGTCATCTGAAAAATGGAGCCTCTATTGAAGGAAGAGAGGCCAAAAGAAGTAATACAGCAAAAGGTTCTCACTGGGACACTTGAGATCTGACTTCTTGATATTCTTGTTGAAGCGGGTCATATTTGTTTCCCAAATTAATGGAACCTAGCATTCATCAAACATTTAGCTTTCAAGAATTCTGCAAATTATAAATAAGCAAGTACTGGTAGATTTTACAGGACGAAGTAAAATTCAAATGACGTAACATCGTGTCCGAAGTAATTTATGTCATAAACAAGCAAGTACTGATAAGTCCTGCATGATAAGAAGCGAAGTTTCTAGTGTATTTCAATGGAGACATCATGTCCAAATTATTTCACATACAATGGAATATTTTAACAAACAAGTACTTCAAATTACTATCAATAGTAACACACTACAGACATAAAAAACTAAACTCAAAAAAATATTCCAAATGCATTTCTATAATAAACTTTCTGCAAAAAATTCAGAAAGAAAGGGTGAACAAAAAACAATGGTAACCATAAAGAGCAAAAAGAACAGAGATAAACCCTCCAGGACAGCCAGGACAGATTGACATGCATCTACCTTAATTTAGTAAATATCAAATTAATACGAAATTGATGAGTACGTATCAAATGACAATGAAATAGATAATCTGCTGCACTTATTTTAGTGGTATTCTCCATAAGAAATGAACTTGGGAGCAACATTTTGAATCCAACCACATGAACTTGGGAGCAATATTTGAGTACTGCCTTTATGAAATACATGCACAGTTTTTTGGACTTCAATCCAACCACATCCAGGTTTCTTTTATGTCTCTACCTCATCATTTTCATACCCTTTCAATGTCACTTCACTTGCCAGACGCATAATAAAATATTTGACACGAGCACATAAGGAGAACCGTTTTGAGGTTCCAACTCAACAAAGTATTCTGCCACAAATTCTCCCAGCTCTACATTGTTAAGCATTTAAAGGCACCAAGTAAACAAATCAGACAACAGACTCGCGTCTGATAGGCATTCTAATGATAAAAGTCCTTTGCTTCACGGGATAAGATTTGACCGAGGCGTTTCCTTAAACAGTTTAAAAGTCTCGTCACCTTACCATTCTGTGCAAACCCTGAAATCATTGCATTCCACAATACCACATATTGATGAGGTATTCGCTAAAAGAGAACCAAGGCCTCATGAACAAGCCAACTGTGCATATATCCTGCAATTATGGTTGTCCACAAAACAACATCTGGTTGACGCATTTTGTCGAGCAGTTGGCATGCATTTTATATTGGCGTAATGACTTTGGGATGGTTTTTACAGGTTGAAGGTGCAGGAGCAAACCTAGCATTTGGGACACCTATACACACTCAGGTTACTCCCTCTGTTATGGGTTAATTGTGAATGTTGTCAGCACACTTTATTTTCTTTGCTGAAATACAATGTAGCAATTGTACCATTACTCTCAGCTATTTTGGAACAACTTCCGGTGTTTGGAAAACAAATATATAATTCTACGATCGGCTGCAGTGGTCTTATGGAGAGGGTAATGCAACTATAATTAAGGGACAGGTAGTCTCATACCGCTGCAAATTTTAGTTAACAGCACAATATAGGAGGACCATTTTCCGTGAAAGGCAGCAGTTGGGGACTGATATTTTGTTTTTGCTACAAAGCATTATTTGTGCCATGTATCATGCTGCTAGAACTTTCAGGACCATTCATATAATTTCTTCAATATTCTCAGCAGCTCCTGTTGAAACCATTTCCGAAGAGCATGGGACTGCATGGATGTAAAAATCTCTTATTATGGTGCTGAAAAAATATTGCTTTGCTCCTCCATGGAACTCCTCTCTTACTCAGCTATTTTCCTAATGACATTTTTAGATTTAGTCTTTTTCTATTTTTCTTGTAAATGATAAAACCTTGAGTTGCCTTTTATAGCTCAGAGGAGCCGTTTCTAGCCCTAAAGTAACTAGATAGAAAAGGGCCTTAAAGGAAAAGTGCCTTAGGCTCTGGACCTGAGGAAGTGTAAAGGTGAGCGTCAGCAAACCAATCAATGGTTATGGGGAAAGCACTTGGCCTTTTAAGAAACCAAGAGCTTTCAGAAAGTTACGGTTTAATAGTTTGATTTAAAAAAAATCCTGCAGGCCAAGCAAAAGGGTTTTATCAGCATGGCAAATCGAGTAATGTGGGGTATTCCATTGCCAAACTCGTCAAAGGACATAGCTGCAACTCAAAGGACATTTGATTTTCTAAATGGTTGGTAAGTGTTTATTGAATTCAAATAGGTGATGGCTTCTAGAGAACCTGTGATAGTATTCCCTTTTCTCTTTTTTCATGCCCAACAGTTTCATAGATCCCCTTTTGTTTGGGGACTATCCTTCAAATATGAAGAGGATTGTAGGTTCCAGATTGCCTACTTTCACCAAACAACAATCTGAAAAGCTAAGGGGATCTTTCGATTTCATTGGAGTGAATCATGTCTCCCATTTATCTCCTCATTCGGTTACTGACAAAAGACATTATATAAAAGATTCGTGTTCAAAAATCACAGGTACATAGCAACTTTTGAAACATATTACAGAGCTTGAAATATTGGTAAGACATTTTAGATATTGCTGTATGTATACACTCGTCTGTGCAAAGTACTGCGAGATGGTATCCCTATTGGTAAGGTAAGCCCATAATTTATTTCTTCTCTGATTGTAGTCAAAATCTAATCTATTTAAATCAAACTTTGTAGAGTGGAACAAAAAATATTATTTTGCTTAATTGGCAGGTAGCACCATCTGGACTTCCTGTTGTTCCATGGGGCTGCAGGCATTATTGGAATTTTTCCAGCACTACGACAATCCACCTATTGTAATCTATGAAAATGGTACTACCTTCCTGTGCCATGTGCCATGTTTAGTTTACTTAGAACAAATCAATTGTACAATGTTAGTTGCTACTCAATTGTATGTTGCTTTTTCATTTAGAATCATCACGCCTAGCCATCTTAGTTCGAGGCACTTCCCAATGAACATTATCAGGCCATGCAGCTGTATTATAAACATTATAGATAAGAAGTTTTTTTTTTGAAAAACTGCATTTATCTGATTGATCCATCCATGTTTTGGATCACAATATGCAATCCATGACATTGTACCCTTTATTTTAGTTATCAGCAATTTGTGTGTAACTCCCAAGCCTTCCTAATTGGGTATTTATTCTCTTAGCTATTTGTACTTCAAATTATTTTATAACCCTGAAATCTGGGTAATTGGGAGATTTTATCCTCTTGGCTATTTGTCGTTGAAATTGTCTTCCATTGGCATGTTTGAGGTTTACGGTCTACCCCTTATTTATTTAACTTAATTTTGGTTTTTTAGGCAGTTCCTTTAATCTTGTTACCATTTAACTTGTACCCTGATATGCTTTAAGCTCTAAATTACCTAGTGTTGTCTCTTGTGGACATTAATATGTTTTGATTTCATATGGTTTCAATTCTGAAATGCATTGCAGGATATGGCACCAATAATAACCAATTTCTGTCACTCTCTGAGGCATTGAATGATAGGCTGAGGCTGGAGTATCTTCAAGACTATCTTGAGAATTTGCTTGCAGCGATCAGTTATGCTTCATAAACTACACCATCAATTTTATGTAGCTTATAATTTTAAATTATTTGGGTTATAATGAGCATGCTTGTGTGGGTATAGGAATGGATCCTACACTTGAGTGTACTTTGTGTGGACACTAGTGAACAATTTTTAGTTTCTGTTTGGCTCCCGGATTTGCTATGGCCTCTTTTATGTGGATTTCAAAGATAAAGATTTGAAGAGATACCCAGATATTTATGCTCGCTTGTTCAACAAAACTTTGAAAGGGAAGAAACACATTGAATATTTGTGGAAGAGAAGAGCGTTGTCAGCAAATGTGGATTGACATCTTTACAAAAAATAAAGCAACAAGTGGTCTATATAAGAATATGGAGGTTGGTAATGATTAATTATTCAAATTCAACGGGCAAGTGTATGTTGGTTGGGAGCATACCCATGAAATTGGGACCTTGATGTCTGTAATATGTGCCCCAACTTATGATTGCACCAAACCTACGTGATGTCTTGACAGTTATATCCAGAAGCATTCACAACAATCTAATGGACCGTGGAAATACTATTACTCCAATTGACTAAAGCTGTTGAACAATGATATAATATTTGCAAAGAAAAAAAATTACATTGAATTTAGGACTATTTAGTTATTAGAGACTTTGCTATCTTGAGCTTTGTGATGTCATAAATGATATAAAATCTGAGTTAATTAACCTTTAGATGACTGGGATGTTTCTTCCAATAACACAGGCACTCGTTTTAGTATAGTTTGTTTTAAACGTAGCAAATCACTATTATTATGTCGAGAGGTGTTTCTATAGTGACAGTTGACGGTCTGTAATATCTATGAGTGTGTTTGCTTTTCATGGATGAAATAACACAAAAGACAAAAAAAATAATTAAATGTAATAGAACTGATGCAATGTATGAAAAACAAAATGAAAAGGTTACATACATGAAAATTCTATAATTTTTTTTTAAAAAAGTTGACATTTTGTAAAATTTTGGCAACAGATTTTAAATGAATATGGGAAAATTAATGCGCAGATCCCCTAATTTAGTTGTACTTAAATTTCTAAGGCTCCTATTTATGCATTTGATATTCTCATTCCAATCACTTAAAATATTATTGGATTGATTGAATGTTTAGAATTTCATGAATTGAAGAGCGCTGCAATTTACTAATTTTGAATGCTTTATATATTATTCTTGTTTGGCTCAGATTTATTTGCTTACTATTTAATGTGTTTACTATTTTTCTTCATGGCGATATTGATATTTGAGCTCAAATATCTTAAATACATATTAAATAATATCTAGCCCATCTTTTCCCTATAAATTTATTTAGATAAATATAATTTCTTGTGTCGCTTTCATTTCATTTAAGCTCTTTGCTTCTCCATAAGCCAAACTCTAAGCCTCTCAAGAGAACATAGAGATAAAACTAAAAAAACATTCTTACAAATTTGAAGACTTGTAGAGCATTCCAAAAATATTGAACAAATTTGAAGTATTTTCTCCATGGTTGATGAATTGAAAAGATAAAAGACTTGTAGCAATTAACTCAAAAATCTCAATGGAGTGCATCAAATATGAATTGAGAACTTTCCATAAAAATGGAGTCTTATGGTATTATTTTGTGATGTGTTACATTTTATTATATATTAGTGGAATGCTTCATGAGGACTTATTATTAATAAAAATAATAAAGTACATAAAGTTACACAATAAAGCAACCAATTGTTACTCATAGCTCAGAGTCCATGCTAGAGGATAACACCAACTCAAAACAAACCATAAGCCTTATAGCTCCCTTGTTGGCTAGACAGAGCCAAGCAAGTGAAAGACAAACAACATGCCTCAGAATAAGCTATGTTAGTTGGGCAGAACCTAACAGGGAAAACTAGAATGGTAAACCACTAAAACCTTAGGGACAAACCCTTGAGTAATGACAATAGGAACATGTGGAAAACAAAACCAATGTCATGATAAAATAAACTAGTTGTGCTCAAAGGCCCACCAAATCCTAGTCAATGCTTCAACAAGAAAGTACAACCATGAATCAGTGCTGCCAAAAAGAACTAACTCCACTGTAGATGAAACCCCTGCATCGACCCTGACCATCGAGCACAATGTCCTTTGAAATAGAGAAGCCAAGGTCACAACACCATATAATCTTACAGAAACATGACCATTGCCACCATCGACAAACACACAAGCCTTAAACCCTCACGAGTCTAGAAGCACTAAAAAACACCACACTGTACATGAGAGGTTCCATTGCATACTACTGCACCTCCCCCGGCCTTCCACACCCTCTGATCCATGCAAGAGTAGGGACAAATTTACAATTAAGGTTTTAGGTGAAGGAGGGAGGACACTAAAAAGTGCCTCTCTCCAATCCATCTCCTCACTTGATTTACATTTTCTTATATGAGTTCGACTTGTTTAAAGAGTTACTTATTAGTGATCTAGTGATCAAGATAATAAACCCAAGATGTTGTTTGAGTGGTGTCCTCATATAAGGGGACAAAAATTCTTGGAAAAACCCTCCCTTTGGACATGATGACAGGGCTAGGATAGAAATGCTAGCAAACAAGAGAACTTGGGAGGAGGTTTGTAACATCATTCTGGTCATAGTTTAACAAAATAAATTCTTAGCAACACAAGTATTGAGTGATCATCTAGTCACTGTTGAGATTATTACATGAAGATATTTTTATCAAATACATTATAGATCCGTAATAGTTGGTAAGATCCCCCTAAGATTCAACTCACATCTCTCACATGTAATAAAGTGGTCTAAAAAAAATATTATACTAATACAATATGAGATGTGATCTTGAAAAAGAAAAGTGGATTTCAAGAGCATCAAGGAGATGATGAATTATGTAAGAAAAGGAAAAAAAGGAGTATCCTAATGATGCCTTTAAAAATGAAGAAGATGATGAATAAGAGTATATGGTAGAGATTCTAAATCATTCCTATACTATGACCATAAAATTTGGGCTTGTAAGTGCCTTGTCAAGCACACTAGTTTGGTGTGGACTTACATTTACAAGATAGTTGATCTGAGTTCTAGATGTCTCGATACTAGACATACACTAAGGGGGAACTATTTTGCAATAACAAGGTTATACATATGGTGAACTTGGAGCCCAAGGCCAAGGCTTATGGAAACCAATCACTCCCATAGTTCTTAAAAAATAATTTGGACTTGGAAAATCTAAATACTTAGAGAGTGGGATGGTAGAGTGGTCATGCCAAAGCATACTATTGTGTTTCACTTCTTGAAACAATTTTTTATAAAAAATTAATAATAAAAATATCTTAAAAAATAGTTACTAAACTTTAAAAATTAAATAAAAATGAATATTCATTGAATTTTTTTAATATCTAAGTTAAAAATATGAGTTTTTATCAATTGTTGAACAAGTAAACTCATGTTTTATCATATGGAAAACTATATTATTTATGGTCAAAAAATGCAAAAACATGGGACACACTATTATGTGTTCACTCTTGACTTCCTCTTTTCCATCCAGAATCACAACATTTGTTGGCCTTACCCTCGTGAACCCAATTATACCATCTTATCCCATGATATCCTCAACTTCACCTAATGAAAATTTCAATAACAAAAAATTGAAGAACAATAACCTGATAAAGGATGTCGAAGATCTCAAAAGTAGTTTAGGAGAAAGTGGTAATAAAATAACTTACCTCATAATAAGGAAAAAATTATTGAAAGAAAGATTTATGATAATTTGTTGAGTTGGCTTAATCAAGCTAAAAAAGAGCTTGGTAAAAAAGAAAAAAAGATGTCATCCTCAAACCTGAAGGATTACAAAGGGAAGCCTACAAAGCTCAAAGGACCCAAATATACCAATTGGTAAATGAAATAAGGAGCCTATGGGAATACATAGATAAGATTGAAATTCAAGTGAAACAAATTCATGCTAAGTTTGATGAATCGATCCCCATAAAGAAAGTGATGCCACTTATTAGCAGGCTACAAAACAACCATTGAAGATATTTTAGCCCTAATCATTCCAAACATGATACAATTTTCCTACCATATCCATAACTATGTTAGAAAGGATTTGGTTTATTGAAGAATCAACTCAGTTCTAAATGCTTCCTTTGACCAGTTGAGCATAATGAAAGGGTATGTTCAAGTCTTGATAAACATTGGCCTTTCCTCTCTATTCAAAGAAGATAAAAGGCTTATGCAAGTATTTTGTTTTGATATGCTAATCAAAAGGAAAGAAAAGGAAAGAAGTGGATTTTTTTTTGGATAACTTGCTAGAGCCTCTTCCCAACAAACAAACTACAAATAGAAGCTAAGCCATAGTCAACGACAATACTAGTTTTAACTATCAATTGTGGTCTAAGTGAATTATTTAAAATAAAATCTAGATATACCTCCAAGTCTACTTTCATAGTTTGCAGTAATGATGATTATTCTTCAATGGTTTGGAATAATTAAAAACTATCTTTAGAGGTTCATGGTATTTCCAAGATCATGAATCCATCTCCATCTAATTCCATACACACTTCTACAATGGAAAAATCTAATCTAGGTGGATTCTATGTGACACCATCCATGCATGTTCCAAATCTTATGTGGTATTCATTAATGGATTTCTTAGGATTCATACACCTACATGCCACACCACTAAGATCTACTCACAATGTGTGGTACTTCCAAATGTAGATAGTGTATACACCATATTTTTTCTTACTAATTATTTATCTTGCAAGAATTGTGCACATCAAACTCCTTGAGTGTACACCCTCAAGAGTACACCCATTAGGGTGGACTTGTTTATGGTACTTTATGAGAGTTTATATGATGATCATCTACTATAGTTTCCTCCTTCAACCATGCCATCTCGTTATAATGTTTTTCCTTTGAGAGTTCCCACTCCCCCTTTCCATTCATTTTCTTCATATTTATGTGTTTCTCCCTAACATCATCAGCTTAGTCAATGCCATTCTCTAGTTTTTCCCTCTAAGTCAATTACTTTTGATACATACTCGACACTTTTCTTTGCCATTGGTCAGGCCAATGACTATAAACACCCAAATTTGGCATGGTTCAACTCTCTTGCTCACTGATGTCACTATTTCTCCTAAGATTAAAAACTTGTGTCATCTTATCTAAGTTACATTTGTTATTCCCATTTGTAGAACACCTCCATTTGTTTCCTCTTTACCATTGTCTTCCTAGTGTGTGTGTGTGTGTGTGTGTGTGTGTGTGTGTGTGTGTGTGTGTGTGTGTGTGTGTTTGTTTGTTTGTTTATCAAATTGATCCTTGATCTCTTTCCTAAGTTGGTGGTGAAACCACCATGATGGTTACATAATCATTGGTGTGTAATAACTAGTGGTTTTGTGATGAAAGGTCATATGGGAAAATAAAATTTCAGGATCAATGAAAATTTTAAGGAAACCACCTGAAAAAAGTTATAAAATGGGCAACGAATCTCTCTATACCTAGATTTACTAGTCTAGGGAATCCTACTAGAATGGCTTTTGTGTTGATGGTGATTTTTTTTAAATTTTCTATAGATGAAAAGGTGAATTTGTAATAATATTTAAAATTTATGGAATATAATGGTGAATTTAGCATTTACAATAAATGGAGGTTTTATTAAATGAAATGGTAGTTCATTTAATGATCAACATTTACAAGAGTTTTGATTAACTAAATGTAAACAATTGCCAATTATTATGTTATTAAAGAACTTATTTTATTATGGTCAAATCTGTGGAAGGTGGGTTCCTCACATTATGTGAGATCATTGTAAATGTCGAGGCATGAAATCAAGATAATAACTTCTGCCATTAACACTTTTGTGAGATTTGGTTAAACTAGGAATGATGTAATCAAAATTATTTCATGTCACATTTATTTCCATATCTTCACAAAAATTAAATGAGTGTTGCTAAACTAAACTTGGCTCAAGTATATAGTTATTGGATTACTTGAAATTCATGAAAAATGTTTTGATGTAAAGCATTTAAAAAAATGTGAGTATTCATCTATTAATGGATTATAATCCATGGAAACTACAATCCTACCATTTCTATCCTTATGTGATTTGACTACTAAGGGACTAATGGATTCAAGTAGCATATTTGGTTGCATTAATTAATAAATGGTGTGAGGATATTTATATAGTTTATCATTTAAATTTTTTTGGGTTATAGTGAGTATCCTTGTGTGGGTATAGGAATGGATCCAACACTTGAGGGTACTTTATGTGAACATTGGTGGACAATTTTGAGTTTCTATTTGGGTACCAGATTCATTATGTGCTCTTTTATGTGGATTTCAAAGATGAAGAATTGAAGAGATACCCAAATCTTTTTGCTCACTAGTTTATCAAAATTTTGAAGGGATAGAAACACATTGAATATTTATTGGAAGAGAAGAGCATTGCCTACAAATTTGGATTGACATCCTTAGAAATAATAAAACAACAAGTGGTCTATATAAGATTAAGGAGGTTAGTAATGATTAATTATTGAAATTCAATAGGACAAGTGTATGTTGGTTGGGAACATACCCATGAAATTAGAACCTTTATCTCCATAATAAGTACACCATCTTATGGTTTCACTAAGCCTCTAAACATTATCATGTATATGGAATAGGTAATGTCTTGAATAATTCCATTTTAACAATGATATAATTTTTGTAAATAAAAAATGAAATTTAATATAAGACTACTTAACTATTAGAGACAGCTATCTTGGGCTTTATGATGTCATAAATGATATAAAAGGTGATTTAATTAACCTTTATATGAATAGGGGTTTTTTTCTAATAACATGGTCTATAATTAAATTATTTAGATTTTTTCATAATAAAATATTATATCATAGAAATAAGAGCATAATATTTAGATCCACAATAATAATTGACAAAAGAGCAAAATGTTTGATAAATATAGCTGAGCCACTTTAAGGGGGAAACCTCCAAAACAATTGAATAGGATCAAAATTCATAATATGATGATCAAATACTAACCACTACCTCATATATATACTCTACTTATCCATGGATATTCTTTAGGTCAACCTTACTAGGAACATAGAGGTATGTGACAAGATAATCTAAGAGGTATGCAAGCCCCAAGTCAGCCACACATATCCCTAGACATGCCATAAGTTAAGGGAATAACATGCCCCTCCCCTTCAAAACAACATTGTCCTCAATGTTGAATCAAACCAAGTTGTTTCTACATGAATGCTTCATCCTCCCATGTTGCATATTCATAATGCAAATTCTTCTATTTGATCAAAACTCCTTAATGACTCTAGTTTGTAGTTGTTGAGTGCACCTACGAAAGATATCTTTAGGATATAGAATGACTTGGTCTTCTCCATCCAATTTAGGTAACTCAGTCTGAGTATAATTTTTTTGTCCAATTATCTTATTTGGAAAATAGACATGGAATACCGGATGTGTGCGAGTTGACAATATAAATTCTAGCTTGTAGGCCACACTACCAATTTTCTACAAAATTTAATAAAGGCCATAATACTTAGGGGATAACTTGTTATTATTATTTTCACATTAGAGAAATCTACTTATATGGATGCAAACACACAAATACCTAATCCCATATGTCAAAATGTCAGTCACTATAGTGTTGATTTGATTTTTTCTTCATTTTATTATGTGCCATTATCAAATTCTCTCACAAACTAGAGAGTACCTGCTACTGATAGTGAATGTGTTCCTCAACAACTCAAACCTTGGAATGGACCTTCAAGTTTGAAGTGATGGATAGGGGGTGATACCCATAAAATGACATAAAGGGATACTTTTTAGAATATGTGTGAAAAGACATGTTATACCACCATTCAATAGGTGGTAGGTAATGAACCCATTTTCCCTATTTGTCAGAAACAAAACAATGGAGATACCCCTTAGACATTTGTTGACTGCCTTTTTTTATCCAACAGATTGAGGATGATAGGACAAGCTATGAGTTAGTTAGGTGCCCAAACATGCAAATAATTTAGTCTAAATATTACTTATAAATATGGGATCTTGGTCACTTATAATGATCTTTGGAGTAACATGCAATTTTTGAATTATATTGAGAAAAACATAAGCTAATGTACTAACGGTGAATAGTTGTGATAAGGAAAAAAATGAGCATACTTGGTGAGTTGATCCAAAATTACCATGATAATATTTTTACCCTCAAACTAAGGTAACCTAGTAATGAAAGCCATGAAAGTCTCTTCCCACCTCTGACTAGGGATGGATAAAGGCTACAAGAGACATGGGGTCTTAATGGTTTCATCTTTTTTATATTGACATAGCATGTATTCAACCACATATTTATAGAAATCCCCCTTGAGTCCTTCCCAAAAAAAATCTTGCTTGACTCTATGATATGTTTATAAAAATCTTGAATGACTTCCTATTGAAGATACATGAAGTTCCCGAAGGATTTTATGTTTGAGGAGAGAATGCTCATAGAGGTATAATAAATATTTACCATAATGTGTTCCCATTACATGACATTTTTTTAGACCCCTCAGAACAAATCTAAAGATTTTAAATCAAATCCTAGATATCCATATCAATCTCCCATTTTAATATTGCTTCATCTAGACAATCTACCTACCAAATGGTCATTGTGCATAATAATGCCTCAACTAATTCATCCCACCTAGATAGTGCATATGCCACCACATTCTATTTTCCTTTCTTATTTATTATATAAAAATCATATCCTAACATTTTAGTCACCTTTTTTTTGTTATGATGATGATAATCATTATTTCAAAAAATATTTGAGGCTATCATGATCAATCTTTACCTAAAAGTATCGACCCATCAAATAAGGTCTCTAGTTGATGACTCTCAAATGTAAGTGGTTTTCTTTCTTGCATGAGTACAATCCTCATGTTGTATCCAGATGCATAACATTCATTAATAAAAAAATTTAGAAAAATTAGGGGTAGCCAAAACTAGAGTGGTACACATGACCCTTTGAAGCTATTCAAATGTATTGGTATATATTTCAGCCATCTAAGAGGAGTCTTTATTCAAAAAATATGTAAGTGGGGATGCGATGTTACCATAATTTTTGACAAAATTATGATAGTAACCTATTAGCCCCAGAAATCCCCGTATGTTCTTGAGGGTCTTCGACACTTGCCACTCCATCATCACTTGGATATTTTTAGGATCAACTTTCATGCCTTCATGTGAAATAGTATGACCAAAGTATTCCACCTCTTTGATGATAAAATCACATTTGGAAGGTTTGGCATAAAGTTGATGTTGTTCTAGAACCAAAAGTACATATTTCACATGCTTCAAATGGTTTTCTTAATTTTTATTATAAATGAGGATGCCATAAAAAAATGCCAACACAAACTTTCTAAAAAATGGCCTAAAAATAGTATTAATCAAACTCTGAAATGTAGATGGTGGATTTGTGAGACCAAAAGGCATTACAATAATCTCATAATAGCCTTCATGAGTTCAAAAATTTGTTTTAGGTATGTCCTCTTTGTGGATTCAAATCTGATGATACCCAAAACAAAGATCTAATTTGATAAATGAATAATGCCATGCAATTGTCTATTAAATCATCACTTACTAGAATATGAAGCTTATCTTTGATGGTGAACTTGTTGAGTTCTATGTAGTCTGGGAACATCCTTCAAGTGTCATCCTTCTTACACACCATGACCACTCGGGAGGAAAATTTGCTTTGGCTATGTCTAATAATTCCTGCTTCCAACATATCATGTACCATATTTTCAATTTCAATATTTTGGGCATAGGGATACTTGTAAGATATGATGTTGGGTGGTGTACTACCTAGAAGTAATACGATTGCATGATCATGCACTCTGCTTGGTGGAAGTCCTTTTGGCATGGCAACAAAAACAACAAAATGGGCATCCAACACCAATTTTAAATCAATATGGTTAGAATATTTGGTTGGGTAAACTTTTATGGAAAATAATCATGCAAAAAATACTTCAACACCATTTCTAAGAATCTTCATAATCTAGTGAGAACTAACCAATTGTAGATATTTAACTCATGAACCATGCAGTTCAAATGTCTTTCCTTATGAATGAAAACACATGAATAACTCCTAAAAATTCATATCAATTATTCCCAAAGTGGTGAGCCATTGCACTTCCAAAATAATGTTAGACCTACCCATGGGAATAACAACATAGTAGAATCTAATAGGTAGTCTCCCATAGCAAGATTAATATTATGGCATTTACCAGAATAGTTGTCTATACCACCATTTACAATCATGACCTAAAATTGTATAACTAGTTAAATGAAATAGTTCAAATGAATAACCAACTTATTATTAATGAAGTTACGTGTACTCTTAGAGTCAATAATCATATTCACCTTTTATTTCTTGATGAAAGCCACAACATTAAGAGTTTGAGGTGTACTAATACTTGAAATTGCATGACATGAAATAGTAGGTTGAGAATATTTAGATTTATCCTTAAGTTTTTCTATACCTGCACCTAAGGCCTCATCATCTTCTTCATCCTGATTGACACCTTCAATGTAAAAAAACTTATTTTCAGCACATCTATGTCCTTTGCTCCATTTTCTATCACAACTAAAACATAACCTTTTTACACTATTCTCTTCAATTTGTTGAGGGGTCAATTTTCTATGATGATTAATGATGGGGATGGTAAATTGCATTCATAGACATTAGTGAAATGCCTTAATTTGACTAGAGATTTTCCTCTTCCATGAGTACCATTAGCATGGCTTCAGATATTGAACTGGGACTAAACATGCGAACCTCTATTTGGATGCTATATTTGAGTCCACCCAAGAATAAGTCAGTCAAATTTACATCAATGATGTCATCCAAAAATAAGGATAGATTCTAAAATTGAATAATCTAATCCTTCACAATCCCTATTTGATGTAGTTTGGATAGATGATTGAAGTAGTTTTTTGAGACATTGTTGTGATAATGGAGTTGCATATTATCAACAAATATAGATTAGGTAACCTAGAGGCCCTTATTTTTATTTTGAGCACATAACCATATATAAAATATGAACTACTTAGGTTCTAGATAGAGAGAGGCCATGACCAACTTTTACACACATGGAGTTTGATGTAGATCATTTTTTTTTGATTTGTTTGATCCAAGTGAGTGGATCCTTACCATCAAACTTGCATAAGTCCACTTTTGGCAATAACTGCTTTAGACCCGGATTGGAGGTGTGATTGATTGAGTGGGTAGAATAAAACTAGAGTGGTGGAATATTATTTTATGAAGGTTAAGTTTTAATGTTGGATAATTTCCTATTTATGATTCTCAATTGATCCTTCAAAACATTCAGGTCCCCTCTTACCCTGGTGATGTCCCCTTTGACCACATCGAGATCATCTTTCTGCACCATGCTTTGTAAATCTGACTAAAGTTGGTGAACTAATTTATAAATAAATGGATCAAAATTACTAGACTTCATGTCATCCTTTTGATAATTTTTTAGGGTTTTTTCCCCTTTCCTGCATTCGTGAGTGTTAAGACCATCCATGCACAATCCCTAGGATGGAGGGTTTGAGTCTCAAAAAAAAGTGTTTCGATAGATTATTCCATTGTGATCATCTCATTGAGATAAATTTAATGAATGATAATGTGCATAAGGGTGAAAATTTTTAGCCCAAAATTTGTACCAATGAATTATACTATTATGATCATCTTGATGAGATAGATCCAATGACTATTAATTTAGACAAGGGTGAAAAATGTTCCAAACTTTTTTTTATAATTTTTTTCAAAATATTATTTTGAAAAATATTGTAGTGATGGAAAAATTAAATTCTTCCATGATTGCAAGTTATGTTTTTTGATCCTTCCACTCTAAGGAAACCCATAACATTAGATTAAGAAAAAACATCACAAAAACTTGTCCAAATCGAAAATATAGTACCCCTTGTAATGAAATTATTTAGATGTTCACACAATAGAATATTAAATTACAAAAATAAGAAGAGAATATGTAGATCCAAAATAATAATTGATATAAGTGTATAATGATTGATACATATAGCTAAGCTACTTCAAGGAGGCAACCTACACGACAATGTAATAAGAGCAAAATTCACAATATGATGATCAAATACTAACAACTATCTCCTATATATACTCTACTTAGTCATGGTTATTCCATAGGTCAAACTTACTAAGAACATAGAGAGATGTGATAAGATACTATAAGAGGTATGTGATCCCCAAGTTGTCCACACATATCCCTAGACACACCATAGGTTAGGGAGGTATTAGGTCACTAAATTTTCATGTATTGTAATATGAAGAAACACTTCTCTATTTAACCTTAAATCTCAGAAGTGGTGGTATAGGGTTAAGAATATAAAATTAGTTCAAACACAAGGATGATAAATTAATATATAGTAACATAATTAATATAAAACTTAGATAAACAATAATATAAATTTATAGAGCTAAGATTGCTAAAAATAGTGAAGTATAACTATTGAAAAAAATTGTAATGAATAATAAATAATGGTACTTAACTAGTTTAATATGTGTAGGTAGATATGTAATGGAAATAGGTTTAAAGTAAGTAGGATCAGTATTCTGGATCATTCATTAGATTCTATAAATTGCATTTCTATGCTTGTGAATACTATCTTCATATCTAGTCACTATCATCGATGCTAATGTTTGATAATGATACAAGTGTCTAGTAAAGAATAATAATTGGATCAGGATATGACCAACTTCATTTTTATAAGTTTTATGTTACCTTTATGATGATGTATTCAAATCTAGGATATAATCTATCACTCTTCACTAATTGGTTAAACCCTATATCTTCACCCTTGGAATGAGTTTACTAAAAAATAGGTTAGTGGGATCATAGTGTTGAGATACACCAAATAAACCTTTGTCAATGGGGGTTTCTTACATAGCTAATACTCTAAGGAGGGCCTCAAACTTATGTAGTTCTCCCCTGTGTGTGAGAAATAATATGCACAAGGGTGCAATATACTATATGAATATACATGTAGTGAATCTAGCTTGTAATTTGAAAAATATCACTCATGGACTACTCTTTGAATTCTTCAAATCTATAATATGACTACTTCTATGCTTGATATGAAAATATGGATGAATAAGGTAAATCGATTGCTTATGTGGTTGATTTATTTAGCTTTAATAGGTGTTTGCTTGGTATTTGACAGATGAATCTAAATAAAGAATGAGAAGTATTAGACATTATTTATACCACACCTTTTTAAAATATCTCACAATAGGGTTCAATAACATAAATAGGCTGACCCATAGGTTTCAAAACATTTGTAATTTGGGTGAAATTTTGTAACTGGACACTAGATAAGATCTAAACACTACTATTGATAGTAGTGTTCCTCTGTGGCTAGTAGTGTCTAGATGGTTAGAAAATAGGTATGGATTTGAAAATGATATTGAATGATGTTTATTAAGTTTTAATATTTTTTTGTACTACAATATACCTAGGTCATCATAATGAAAAATATGAGCCTTTCAATAAAAAGGAGGTCTAGAACTGAAGGGGAGATCCCTGATTGATATTTGTCAAATGTACAAGACTACGATGCAATAAATATTCAATTTTAATATCTACATTCCCCCCTTTTGATATGGTAATGAATAAGGATGAAATTACTAGGTTAAAGAACATAAATGAGTACCTATGTGTGTATAACACACCTTGCCTTTACTTGAGCCCATTTTTGAATGTTTTTATGGTGTATGAATTATAATCAAGAGCATGTTATAATATAAATAATTGCATATAATCTAAAATCTAAAATAATTGAAATTCTTGAAAAGAAAGAGAGTAAGGAGTATATTTGTATGTCGATGCAACCATATTGCTTCTTGATGTTTTGACTTGGCAAATATGCTTCCTTATGAAGAATTGGAGATGGAAAAAGTTCAAAATTGAATCTTGGAGAGATAAAGAGGGATATTAAAAGTTATTATGCCCCAAATCTAATACAAGGATAAGTTTTGACATAGTCATTGATATCATTATATCCCAATCA
>JARHVA010001027.1:2037500-2045000 GCA_037957365.1 Torreya grandis
GAATTTATTCCAAGAGCCTCATGAAGAGACTAGCTTGACCAAATATAAAAGAGGCTTGGAAAGACCTAGTAAGGCACATATTCTTATAAATATTCTACCCAAATAATTCTAATTAGTTTTAACATAGGAACCCATCAAGTTTACCAAAATTTTAATATGATTCACATTTCACAAAAAAATAGGAATACTATACTGTTTGATCCATATAAGAGCAAATGTAATTTTTACCTTAATTTGATTGAAGAAAGGGGACTTGGGTAGAAGAAGAAACCATGGTTACCAAAAACCAAGGTCTTAAAGACAAAAAAAATCCTTTAGTTGAGTTATTGAATACAACTTGTAACAAGTCATTACAAAGTAAATAAAATTATAGGGTAACAATGAAGCTCCAAATTGAATAAATCAAGTTAGAGATCTCAAATAGGGACAAGTAAGAACCCATGCTTTTTACATTCAAATATATAAGACCTAAATCATTTTCCAAAACCAAAATAGAGGATTCTAAATTTTCCAACACATGGGTTACTTTTAAAAAGAGAACTAAGACATCACCAATCAGGAGGGTGGGTTGATATAAGAAAATAACAAAGGAGGAGGATTAACAATAGGTTGAGTTTATCTTGGAACTCTAGTGGATGTAGAGGGGAGATCCTTAGAGTCCTTAGGTACCCACACCAAGGAGGAATAACTAGTAGAGAGTGGAGGAATCTTGGATTTTTTAAGGAAATAACTTATATGTTTTGAAATAATGGAAATAATATATCAAATAATTATGAGAATAATAATCACATCCACATAAATAATTGACAAAAGAGTATAATACTTCATAATAATTACTGAGATGCTTTGAAGGGGAAACTTCCACAAAAATGCAATAAAAGCATACTTTACAATATGATGATAAAATAATAACCACTACCTCCTATATACACTCTACTTATCCATGGTTATTCCATAGGCTGACCATAATAATAAGATAGAGAAATGAAATAAGATAATATGAAATTTATGTAAGCCACAAGCCAACCACACATATCCATAGACACTCTATAGGCTAAAGGCATATCATGCCCCTCCCATTGAAAAAAACATTGCCATCAATATTGAATAATCTATGGATGCTGATATAATAAATTTTCATCCTCCCATATTTCATCTTCATGATTCAAAATCTTCCTCTTGATCAGATACTCCTTAAGCTCTCTTATTCATAGTCTTTTTATGCGTTTGTGAAAAATCTCCTAAGGTTCAAAAATGAATATGATTTCTTCATCCAAATTAGGTAACTTATATTGGTTATAAACTATATGTCAAATGACCTTATTCAATAAAGATAAAAGAAATATATGATTTATGGGAGTGGATTAGGGTTGATCCAATTTGCATCCCACATTGCCAATTTTCTACGAGATCTTATAAGCACCATAATACTTAGGAGAAAGTTTATTATCCTTATTTTATTGCTTCAAAGAAATTTGATAAAATGAGTACAAGTGAAAAAATACCCAATAAATGATATAAAATTGACTCTCACTATGGTGTTGATCAACTTACTACTTCATTATATTCTTTTCTATTGCTAAATTCTCCCTTAAACCAGCTAGTACCTCTTATTGATGTTGAATGTGTTATTCAATAGATTGAACCTTACATTTCACATTCAAAGATCAAGTGATGGATGGGGGTAATATCCATAAAGTGACACAAAGGGAGAAATTTTAGAATAGGTATGGAATTTTTGTACCACTCTTACTCTAATAGTAGTGAATGGACCCAATGTTCCTATTTATTTGATGCAAAATAATGAAGATACACTCCTAGAAATTTGTTAACAACCTATGCTTTCCCATCATATTGATGATGATAATATGATCTATGAGCCAACTAAGTACCCAAAAATACAAATAACATAGTCATAATTTATTGGTGAAGATGGGATCATGATCACTTACAATGATTTTTGAGGTAGCGTGCAACTTTTAAACTATATTGAGAAAATCAATAACTATTGTACTAGCTACAAATGGTTGTGATAAGGAAAAAAAATGAGAATATTTTGTGAGCCTATTCAAAACTAACATGATGACATTTTCAAATTTAGATCTTAGCAACCCTATACTGAAATCCATGGAAACCTCCTCACACTACTATCTATATATGGATAATGGATGCAAAAGACCCGGTGTCTTAATTATTTCTCTTTTTTATGTTAACAAACCATGAATTATACAACAAATTTATATATATCTCCCTTGATTTTGTCACAAAATAAATATTTCATTATGTGATGATATGTCTTTAAAAATATCAAATGCCCCTATTGGAGATATGTACACACCCTAATTTGGTCAAGCAACCACAAGTACTATGTCTTTTGTTGCTCTTTCATAAAAAGGTCTTAGTGATGAATGTGAGTCTTATTTGTGTGGTCATTTTGGGCCTTTTTATATTTATTATGACTTGTTTTATATATTTTCTACACTCCCAATGGTCTTGTGTCATCCCATCTTAGTCATAGGGCTCCCTGGCTTATTTTACACAATCTTCACTCAATTTTGTGTTCCCAAGACACTAACATGATGCGCTAGTATCCAAGTTCATTTCTAGTGTCCAATGGTCCCCTTTTTAATATGTTTTGGGTCTTAACCCTTCCTTGAGCCTTTTTTATGATTATATCTTTATTTCACATCTTGTTAACCAATGAACAAGGGAATTAAATTCAAATCAAAGTTACTTATATATAAAAATCTTCACAAGGCATTTTACATCTAACACTTACTATTTTATCACATAATTACATAATATTAGTCAATAGTATAGATCAACACACTACATATTACTCAACAATCACACCTATATCTACATGCTTGATCAAATAATGGCCTAAGTGAATGTCATTCTAGCATACTATGCACATTGATTTATGCATGTTCCCTAAGGGAGAAATACATGCAATTTGAGGCCCATATCACTGGGGTTGATGTAGGTAGTGGTCAAGACAACATGGGTTCTATATTGCATGATCATAACATCCCATAACCTAGTTTTATCTTCCCTTTTAATTTAATCTTATTGTTATTTTGTGTGTGTAGGTGTTCATTAGATTTCTGAAAAGATTCATAAAAATAGTGACACATATGGATGATCAAAATCTCAAAACTCACCTACAAGTCCCTGAAACCCTCTTACAAAATCCTTGAGAGTCTTAATTAGATTTTACACAGAAAGACACTAGTGATGTACCTTAGACACTAGCACAGTGCACTATTATCCTCCTTACCATACCACTATCTAAAGGTAGTTTTCAACCCTAGTTCTAGAATACAATATTCCTAAATGATCTCCAAGCCCATTTTAGTATTCTTGACATCTAACAATGCCTATTTCAGTCTAGATAAGTTAATTTTCTCATTATGCTTACATTTTAGGTAAATTAGTTTGATATATCTATTTAAAATATTTGTCTAAATTTACCCTCTATACCCAACCCCTTTAACAACCTATGATTTTCATGTCTAAGTCCTTAATAGCTAAATCATTTGGTGAACCTAACTTATTTTGAATATTATTTAAAACCCTAGTTCCATCCTAGGGCTTACCTTCTATATTTTGTATAATAAATTAGGATTTATAAAATTTTGATTTTTTCTTGAGCTTTACATAACCTAATTGATCCAAATCAGTCCTGTAAATAGGGTTTCATTAATTTAATACACTTTAAATTTTATCTACAAAACCCTCAAAAACCCTAAATCCACATACTAAGTCCCTATACATCCAAATATTATCCAGTAGGGTTTTAAATAAAATTTTAATTTTTCCATACAATGAAATGAATATTTAGAATATTTACACATATACCTATGTTTATATTAAATTCTACCTATTGTGTTCTTGTTATTCATTGTTTACATTCTCTTTTTTGGCAAGTTTAAAATGACATCCAAGAATCCTCCTACCCCTCACCTAGTTGATGAAATTCTAACCTTTTTTCATAATTATAAAAATGAATGGACAAATTTTGAAGATTACACAATAGCACAGAATGATGATTTAATTTATAATGATGACGATGATGATTATTGTTGTAATGATGGATATGATGATTACTATGATCATGACAATGAAAGTGTTGATGAGGATAGATTAGATGCATCATCTTCTCCATCTTCTCTCTCTTATCTTCTTAAAATCAAACCAATAATATAATGCCAAAAGAACATCTTGTTGGTAGTGATTTATTCCAATGTGATCCTAGATTTTCAACCACTTTTGCTACCTCCTTATTTAAATTAAAATAATATAAGTGCAATAAATGAAATCTACTTTTTCATGATTCAAAAAATATAGAAAAGAGCAATTCATATTATTCACCCTTCTCAATTCCATTTGAAAAATCATGTACAAATGATATTTCACCTTTTACGAATGCACAAACTAAAGTGGATGAGATTATCTTATCACCTTATTTTACATTCTAAGCTCAACACAATGATTATTTATAAAATGTTGATAAGTGAAATATTTCTAAATCTTATCCTACATGTCATAATGTTCCAAATGAAAATATGATTGCTACTTATTCTACCCTTGACTACAAGATTGAAAGTATTGATCATACATGCATTCCACTCATAAATAGTGAAGACACGCATTACATTACACCTACACATGATAATATATTACATTTTAGTAAAAGTTTAAAATCTTATTCTACTCTCTCTCTCTCTCTCTCTCTCTCTCTCTCTCTCTCTCTCTCTCTCAGTGAGCATGCACATGATAATTCTTCTACTCTTACCTATATAAGTTAATTAAACTTTGATTTTGATGAACCTTGGATTAACAATGATTACTATGATTTTGGTGATAGAGACATTGAGTCTAGTCCTTCTAGTTCTCTCCCTACTTCACCCATCACTCATATTTAAATTGATTACTTATAAAATGATAGTTTAAATGATAATTTTAATTTGGATAAACACAAATGAACTTATCCTTATGTTTATAGTTTACACAATTTACATTCAAATGATAATAATATATCTTCTAGTCCATTAGCATGTGATACTTCTTTGCAAATTAACAAAAAAATAGATACCAATGAATCTCACTCAACCCCCTTACTAAAGTAGAACCCATTTATCATCTTAACCTATATGAGGGTGATATACCATTTCCCTCTCACTAGGTCAAAGCTATCACCCCTCCAAAGGTTACAATGAGTAAACCAAAGGTCGTCAATGCAGTGTACCAATGGCTAAAATTAATAACAAGATTAAAAAATTAAATGAACCCCTTTATGATGTTGATATAACTTCACAAGAGGTAATATTCTTTATGAATGTTTTGGGTGCTTTAAAATAAAAAGTACACCAACTCACATTGGAAAGTAAAGCATACCACTCTTGGGTTGATTCCAATGCCATCTATGACAATCCTATCCCATGCAAAATATTCAATAAAAAATTACCAAAGTAGTTTTAGATACCAATATTACTAAATTTTAATGGACATGGAGACCCATACTTCCACCTTAAAGTTTATGGGAAAGTTATGGCACATGTCACTAATAGTTTAATTATCCTATAATTATTTACATAGACTCTATAGGGTGAGTCATTCAATTGGTTTCATCATTCACTCCCTAGTGTTAGTACATACACATGATGAGTTATAAGAAGTATTTTAAAATGCGCTATATATAGAATAAGGGACTTTAGACTTTGAGTCACATATGAGAGTTTGCCTTCACTACACTAGGGTAAGTAATAAATAATGAGTGATTACACTTTATAATTCAAATTATGCATTAAATAGTTGATCTACTAGTTGACAAATTTATAGGTAAAATACATTTTTGATAGAGGTCTCATCTTCCCTCTTAGGGAGAAATTATTATATGAGATCTCCAAATCATTTTGGTTTCTATGTAACACAACTATGGCATAAGAAAATAAATTGGTACTAGTTGAGATAGACTTAGAGGTAGTATTGTATTTATTCAGTTCAACCACTAATTAAGATATTTGGCAAAAATAACAGAGATCAAAGCACAAATTAAATTCAAACATGAATTAAGATATTTTGAAACAAATATGAAGATCATAGCATAGATTTAGTTTGACTAGCGATTAATATATTTGGCAACAATCACAAATATCAAAGCACAACTCTAGTTTAACTACTGATTAAGATATTTGGAAACAATCACAGAGATTAGAGCATAGTTTTAGTTCCACCACCAATTAAGAGATTTGGAAACAATCACAAATATTAGACCATAGATTCAATTTAACTACCAATTAAAATATTTGGTAATAATCCAAGAGACTAGAGTATAATTTTAGAGTGATCACCAATTAAGATATTTGGAAAAAATAATGGAGATTAGAGAATAGTTTTAGTTTGACCAATGAGATATTTAAAAATAATCATAGAGATCAAAGATTTTTTTTAGCCTGACCAACAATTAAGATATTTATAAATAATCATAGAGATCAAAGCACAATTTTAGTATAATAGTCAATTAAGCTATTTAATATAGAGTCTACAAATCTAAATACCAATAGTATATCATGAGAATTATTATTTATAGAGTCTAATTCTATGCCTACACAACAAGATAAATATGGAAATTTTTTTACCATGCCATCTAGATTCAGATAACACATGTCAAAGTTACATGATCCACACTCAGATATACTATGACACTTCTATAACAACTAACAAATAATATTCCTAATATAATATACACATCTACTCCAAAATACTTATACATATGAGTAATAAATTACATTTACCTATCCAAAAAAATACATCTCTATATCAAAACATAATCAATAAATACAACTAAAACACTTACTCAAGTAAATAATTCCACAAATTAAAATGCTAGATATCACAATACCCATGTAATAAAAAGTCCATATATATATATATATCTGATTTGAAATGAGTTTTAATAAAATAATACTTAATAATTTAATAATCAAATTCCGGTCACCAAGACCACTCTCCTCACTCTCACTCTTAGATACATCAACACTAGAACTACATGCCCTCACATCCCCTCTAGATCTTGATCAAGACTTGTGTGTGCTCTCTATATCTTGTAGTACTACCACCTTAGCAATTAAATCTACATGATCTCACTATATAAAAATGTAGTCATCCATGATCCTACCACCTGACCCACCCAAAACATCAAATGAGGGCATAAATTTCCATTATAACTTAGCATGTGCCTCATCTCTATCAGCATCTACTCGTCTATATGCCATAGTGGTAATGGTCACTTAATCAAATATATGCACATGAATTCCTACAATTCCCATGGTCCCTTCCACTATCCCATCATCCATGACATCATTAGGGATATTTCATGTTATATCTCATAATGAAACCTCAATAATGGTCTCTTTATACTCGTTTTCTCCTAGAACTACACATACCAACACAGTGCATTAGATATTTCATTAATAATTCAAACATTAGACTAAA
>JARHVA010001027.1:2050000-2110000 GCA_037957365.1 Torreya grandis
ATGTTCATTATGTTTTGGAAAAGATTCAAAAAAATAATGACACATATAGATGATAAAAAAATAAAAACTCACCTATATCTCCCTGAAACCCTCCCAAAACATCCATAAAAATATCAAGTAGATTTTCCATAGAAAGACACTATAAATGTAACTTGGACACTAGCACACGATCTCCTTACCATACTATTATTTGAAGGTAGTTATCAAATCTAGTTCCAGAATGAATGATTCTTGACTAATCTCTCATATTATTCTATCCTTCTTGAAATATGACAATACCTATTTCACTCTAGATAAGTCAATTTTATGTTTATACTTACATTTTAGGTAAATTATTTTGGTATATCTATTTGTAATATTTATTTGAATTTATCATTTGTACCGAAACCCTTTAACAACCTAGGATTTACATGTCTAAGTCCTAAACAATTACAATAGTTACATAATCCTCTTTCACCAAAACTATATTTTCACCATTTGCCAACTAGTTTTGTTGCACTAAAGTTCACATTTTAAGATGGCAAGTGATACTAAACAACATCTCCAATATTTATATACAACATGCCTTGATATGCCTCTAATGATAAAATTTTGACCAAGTTATTTCTAAGGAGCACAAAGGACTATGCTTTACAATGGTTCTATGATTTACAAATCCAATCGATAAGAAATTTCAAACCTATAGAAGATAAATTTCTAGCACATTTCTTTATCAACATCACTAAAAACATGTTATGTGCTCAAATTGTAAAGATCAAGCAAGGAACCAATGAACCTATCAATGAAGATGCTTGAAGATATAAAATAATGTTAGCCAAAATGAAAAATCTAATGGAAGTTAAATAACTTCAAGACATCTTCAAGTAATGTTTACTTACCCCATTACATGAGTCCATTATTTTCAAAAAATTAAAATATTTTAATGACTTATACCATATTTTTTGAGATCATGAAATGAATATTTTTTGATTAAAAAACATAATTATGTATAAATTACACTGACTACATATAATACCAAGTTTCATATCAAACCAAGCTAAAATGTGAAACCCACAAAACATAAAAAGGAAATAATTTCAATGGTTAATGCAGTGTCACAAAAATCTAATTGACTCATCTTATCTAATTCACCTAAGAGATAATTTACACGATTTTATGAGTCTCTAGATTATGTACTTCATAATATTTTAGAGTGTCATCTTATATATCTCCCTCCTCCTATAGAGGTTGATATAAGTCAACCTCTATCCAAAATATATGATGATAATTCATATTGTAACCATCACCAATGACCTGGGAATTATACAAATAAATGTTATACCTTTAAGCATAAGATCTAAGAAATTATTTATGACCAAAATATTACCTTTGATGATCCTCCAAATGATTCAAGTTCACAATTTGAAGATAAAAAAAATAAAAAAATATTTAACAATCCTTTACAAGATCATTCTAATAAAGATCCAAAAGTGTAAATAGCATAAAAAACACATCCCCCTCCATTGTATTAGGATCACCCATTATATGGGATCATTGTCACTTATAAATTCATAGTACCTCCTATGTTTTCATGACATTATATTAGATTTTATGATAGTGAAATAGTGGATGATGACTCAGATCTTAATTGATTATTTATTCTAACATACCTTAACCATCAACCTATACATAGTGTTATGATAAATAATAGTGATAGTGATAAAATATGTACTATGCCATACTTACACATTTAAGATATATAAATGATGATTTCCAAAATACTTAGAGCATTTGATGGAACATCAAAACATGTTATTGGTGAGACTGATTTACCTTTACAAGCTGGTCCAAAATATGTGGTTACCACATTTTCAGTTATACCATATAAAAGTGTATTTGATATGTTATTGGGATGAATTTGTATACATAACATCGATTCAATACCTTCCATAGTAAATGGGTGTATCAAATACATTCATACTAACATGGTAATCATAATTCCCAAAATTCCATATGAACATCCACTAAAACAAGAGAAGTTTATTTTGCAACATCTATGTATCAAACCTATTGAATTTAATCCCACAAAAAATTTTAAACAATAATAAATATTCTTTCATATGCATCCCATAATTGATAGGCCTTTAAACCAGAGATATACAATGTATTCTATAAATTCTTCACTATTCTTACACATCATATTTAATTACAAAGAGAAACTAAACATCTTCTAATTACTATTACTCCAAGGGAACCATAAAGCACTAAATTATGGGTTACATAAAACCTTACTCCATCTAGTTTTTATTCATGACCACATAGTCTTATTGTACATATGTAGAGTACCACAAATTTTACATATCTAAATATGACACTTATGCATGATCCTTAGCAGTACCACTAGTTTGATGTACCATATTTTCGGTTCAAAAATAACAATGAGCATCCCTTCGATGGGATAATAGGATAGAATTTTATTTTAAATATGAAAAAATCAAATATTCAAAAAAATATAAAAACATTCAAATAATTCAAAAATAAGAAAATATTTAACTTTTTTGCATTTTATTTTCTCCTTGACATATAGATTGTTTTATTTTTGTTAGTAGATAACATATCATTTCATTTCTATATACACATATTTTTCATTCATATTTGAGTGTCATATAAGCATATCTAGACACATGATATATGAACTTACAGATGTTGAACCTCTCCTATACCTATGCCATACAGTACATTGGGGAATCTAATTCTTTGATCATGATTGATACATGTTCAAATCCTTTATGATTATCATGTTTGATCTTATATACTAAAACTTACACATGTATATATCTACACTCATTTTTTATGGTGTACTTGATATGATAAGTTAAAAAACATTTTTACTAACACACACACACGCACACACACACACACACACACACACACACACACACACACACACACACACACACACACAGACTAGTATGAAATGTTTATGATCATTTCCTCTACTTCATTTATTAACATTATCACTTATTTGAGTATATTCAGTTGCTTGATATTTTATTTATTTTGTAACATCTAAATATGTTCCTTGCTTATTGGCCCATGTGCCATTGTAAGTTGATTATACATTTGAATTTGTCATTATATGTTGATTAGACATTGAATATGTCATTATTTTTTAGTGGGAGAAATTTGAACATGCCCCTTGTTTATATTTTACTTAGACCATTATTTTTCATTAAATTGAGTGCTCTTGTGTGTGTACTTGATTTTTTTTGATCTTGTACTATGACTCTCTAGATGTTTCCATGATTCATATCATGCATCTTAGGACTTGATGTGATCACATACTATGAGCTTCATTGATATATCTAATTATAAATTTTATCCCTATATGATACATGATTCATACATATATTATACAACTACCTTATCTTTTTCAGGTAAGGTACCTACCAGTTTCTATCTCCTTCACCTCAATAGGCAGGTGACATATCAGTGGCATCATGTCATTGAAGTATGACCTCCACATTTTTCACAATTTTTAGATTTTACTTTGGTCATGTCATAAACACATGATATCCACATGTACACACTTAATCAGTATCTTAAAATATTTGTGGGGACATGTCATAAATACATGAACTCCACACTTTCAATCTCCAGTTTAGTTTCATGATTTAGATACACACTTGGGTCATAATCTTATACATTATACCAAATTTTCATCTATTTTATATTATTTATGACACATTTAATCTAGTTGAGACATATTATGGATGTATATGTCATTTATTTCACTATTTTTTTTTAAAACTTACCAATTATACTTCTCACTAGGATGCATTGATTACACTAGGATGTACTCTTATCATGTATTTTATGCTATCGTAGTTGGTCCATTTTAAAGGTAAAAGTGATTAAATCATTAAAACCCAAATTATTTATATGTTAGAGTGATTGAATAATTCAATCTCACCAAATTTCTAAGATGATTTTATTAAATCACTCATCCTCACCAAATTACATATTCACACTTGAGTTGTGCCATTGAGATATAGTGATCTCAATGGTCATGTCATAACGCATACTTACACTAGATTTAGGGAATAATACCTTATAATCTCCCTCTTAAATTATCAAAGGTTTAGTTTTGAGCCTCCTCTAGATCTAATTATTTATAAGGAATCACATTTACCAAGTTAAAGCATTAAGAGGCAACATGGTTGCATTGACACACAGGTGTAACCCTTCCTAGCTCTATTTATTTTCAAGCATTTAAATTATTTCAAATTTCATATTATATGCACTGATTGAAGATATAACATGATATTAGTTATAGGTCATATACCAAAAATCACTCAAAATGGCTCAAACAAAGGCAAGGTGTGTTGGACACACCCCATTATGCATGTTTTCCTTTAAACTAGTAATTTAATCCTTATGCATTACTATATTAAATGAGGGAAAATGTAGATACTAAAAATAAATATTAATAAGATATTATTTTTGTATATTTTTCAAATATCAATAGAGTATATTCAATTTATTTATATACCTCCTTGATATCAAAAGGCTTGCTTTCGCCATCTCACTATGCCTAAATGCTTATCTCTTAGTCTGATCCATATCATTCTGATGACCTAGGTCCCCTAAAATACATAGAAATCTTAAAACATAGTAAACATCATTCAATTTTAGTTTCATATTTTTACCTATTTTATATCCCTATAGACACTACTAGCCATATAGGGACTCTACTACCGATGGTAGTGTCCAAATCATTATCTAGTGTCCCATTGCCAAAAGTCATCCAGATTTCAAATATATTTAAACCTATCGGTCAACATATTTGTCTTAATGAACTATATCATGAGATATTTTCAAAAGGTGTGGTATAAATAAAAGTATAATCCTTATTATTCCTCATCAAAAAAATACCAAGTAATCACATACGAAATCTTATTTGATCAATCTCATAACTAAGTTATTCATCCCTATTTTCATATCAAGAAAAGGGGTAATCATATTACAAGTCTAAAGGATTTAAATAACATCCCATGAGAAATATTTGTCAAGTTACAAGATAGATAAATGCATGCATCTTCATATAGTATATTACACCTTTGTGCCAATACACTCACACACATAAGGGATACATACGTAAGTATAAGATCATCTTTGGAGTATTGAATATGTAGTCATCACTTAGTGATAGAAGGGTTATTGAGTTCAACTCAAAATCATGAGCCTACTAACCCAATTTTATCAAACTCATTTGAAGGATGAATAAGGGTGAATAAATAGGGTTTGATCAATTAGTAAAAAGTGACAAGTACCCTAGATTTGAATATATCAATAGAAAATCAACAAAAAACCTAGAACAATGAAGTTGGTTGCATCCATATCTAGTCATTATGTCATATGAGACACTTATGTCACAACCATACACTAGCATTGATGGTAGTGTCCAAATCCAATAGTAGTGTCCATGATTACAAAAGTTAAATTTATAGAATCTGCCTGACTAATCCACCATATCAATTCTATATAATTTCTACATATTTCTAACTTAGATCTACTTGGACATAGTAAACCCAACTATCATTTCTCTCTAGAATTACAATCAATTAAACATATTTATAATTTTGTACTTTATATATTTAACATATCTCATTATTATAAATCAAAAAAATTATTTATATGAGTTTTCAATTAATTGCCCTGCTATAGATTAGTTTATCACCCTTGTGCTCAAACTATTTACATATTATTAACCCCATCCCCACATTACATTAAATTTAGGGTAAAATAGGTATTATTAATTATTTACATTTAATGTGCTCATAATTTTTTCTGGTTTGTGAAAATATTTCAAATGCATTTTGAGAGGATTTCAATGCTTATTGGGAAGAAATCAAGAAAAAATTCAAGGCCCTTAAAACATATAAATACCTCTCTGCATTTTGTACTAGATAGGAAATATCACCAATAGAAAGGTATGGTTTTAAGGATTAATAACATCTTTAGCTGCCTCTAAATTTATGGATTCACTATTCACATATTTTTTTAAAATTCTAGTAACATTGATAGTTGGATTTTATAAACCAGTAATGTTTCTTGATAGAATACATTCAAATTTATCAATCATATTTGTCGTCTCAATATTCTCTATAATTTTCCACAAACACATGGCTCAATGTAAATTTATGAGTTACTATGTGTTTGTGTCTATTAATAATAAGAGGCCATAAGTCTACAAATTGCACAACACTTATAATTATTTACATTTTCAACAATCTAAGTTTAAAAACACCTGACCTATAATGTATTTGGTTGTTTCCTTAAAAAAAAATCCTATCTCACATGGGATATCACAAGTCCAATTTTTTTTAAAATTCATCATATTACATGAGGTTTTCATCAATACATTCCACTCAAAATCAATGGGCACTGACCATACATAAATCACAGGGAATCAATCTCATTAAGACAACATTTGATATTGTCAATAGTAGTCATCAAGGCTTGACCTTCACTTTAGTATCAAGAGGACACTCTTTGTATGATATGAATATATCATTTTAAATTACCTTTGACCATTGTGATATAGTGGAGGATAGTAAATATGTAAATTCCTAAAAAAAACCAAGACTTAGTGTAAAACATCATCTTCTACATCTACAAGCAAATGTAATTTTTATCTAGAATTATAATAAGAGTATTCACCACATATTTTATCATTCATTGATATTAGTAAACCTATTTATCCAAAATTTCATTTAAAAACATCACTTTACCAAAATAAAGATACATCCGTCATGAAATAATCATGCATAACCTACACAAAAATGAATTTCTAAATCTATTTTACCTAATGAAACACTCTAGAAAATATGATGGCCATGATAATATGTGGTTGAAACATTTCCTCAAAGAGACACATGTTTTCATTGAGATGACATGTTTCATTAATTTATTGGGTAATTTTAATATTTTGCTGAAAGATAAATATTTATTTGACATATGTGAAATGTCATTTAATTGTATACATGTATTTAGTTGATCTTATTTGATTCCATCACTTGAAATAATGTATTATTTATCCTCATCTTTATAACTTAACTCACCTTGAAATATTTCACCGGTATCATGTTTTTTATGGAATTTCCCTTCCCCACCACTTCACCATTTCTCATGCTCATTATGAAATAAAATGTATCCTATTGATACAACTTATTTCCATGCCATATGAAGGAAACCAACACTTCATTTTCCACCATCACCTCCACTAGAAATATCAGATTGCATTTTATTTATGTTGCATGCAAAAAATGTGGAATAAGTTCAATAGCCATGGGTTTCAATTAAGGTAAACATACCAATTTACACTCTTTTTTGCTTTGCATAAACCCTCTTCACCAAAACATCAAGTCACACCCCTCCCAACATAACTTGCATCTTTGTGGCACCTGCTAGTGTTAGTATTGCTTTTGGGAAATAAAACTATTAGGATCTTACAGATACAATTGATTACTTTTGTGTAAGCAACTAAACACAGAATTAAATCAGAATAATAAGTAACTAGAAATTAGAATCAGCAAAGAATAAAAGATACAAGAAACAATGAAAAATTGTATTAAACTCTTCCAGAAGGAAATACAATTGAAGAAATCTCTCTTTCTTCCACACCTCTTAGATGTACAGATCTCTTTCCCTCAAGAGTTCTCTCTCAATTACAAACACAATTCAACTACTTGAATTGATTCACCCTTTTTCTCATACACACAAGCTATGAAGATCTATCCCTATTATATAGAATTAGGGATCATGAGCTATGCATTCTCCACCATTAGATACACCTCCTAATCAAAGGTTCAAATTAGTCCTGCCAAAAATAGAAATGTGGACTTAACACTAACAGTTAAACTTATCATGCAAACAATCTGGTCATCCACGAAAATATTCTAGAACGCACAGGTGACCGACGTTGGTCCCTGTCTGCCTGCACATGACCGACGTCGACCGATCAATAACTGACATCAGCAGCCTCCAGTCGATCCCTGACTAATGTCAGTGACTGTGTAAATACAACAACCTTGCATTTGCTCATTTGGTGTAGCTTTTAGCTCCACACCTCAACAATCTCCCACTTGGAGATAAACAACTGCACCTTGTACCTATACACCAACATCCTCTAGCTTGTTTCTATCTTCAAGCTCAATCTTGAAGACCAACAAAATTTGAATGAAGATTCAACTTCTCCTTTGTTACCGACTTTGTTTACATATTAGCAGGGTTCTTATCTGTATGGATCTTTTCCAGCTTCAACTCACCATCCTCCAATACCTGTCTAATGAAGTGGTACCTACGCTGTATATGTTTGGTTCTTGAATGAAAGGCTGAATTCTTTGCCAAATGAATTTCACTTTGAATATCACTATACAATATGTAACTCTCTTGCTCCTTTCCCAACTCTTCCATGAACCGTGTCATCCATATCATCTCTTTGCTAGCCTCTATGACTCCAATGTATTCTGCCTCTATAGTAGACAAGGCAACAACCTTCTGCAACTTTGAAATCTAACTAACCACCGTTCCACCAATAGTGAAAACATAACCTGTGGTGCTTCTCCTGCCATCCAAGTCACATGCCATATCCGCATCTACATACCCATGTAGAGAAGTGTTTGACCCTCCATAGCATAAATGCCTACTATTGGTCCCTCTCAAATATCTGAGAATCCACTGAACTGCTTTCCAGTGTTCCTTTCCTGGATTGGCCATAAACCTACTGACAACTCCCACTGCTTGGGAAATATCAGGTCTAGTACATACCATTGCATACATTAAGCTCCCAATTGTGGAAGCATATGGAACTCTACTCATGTACTCTACCTCATCATGTGAATTAGGACACTGTTCTTTTCTCAACTTGAAGTATCCAGCCATAGGTGTGCTTACCAGTT
Organism: Torreya grandis; assembly: GCA_037957365.1. NCBI lineage: Eukaryota > Viridiplantae > Streptophyta > Pinopsida > Cupressales > Taxaceae > Torreya > Torreya grandis. The sequence goes on from JARHVA010001027.1 coordinate 2,058,943, forward strand.
TTACATCCTACATATTTAACCTTTTCAACACCTTGTTCACATAATCCTCTTCAAAATTAAACTGTGATTTTTCCTGTCTCTCTTGATACTCATGCCAAAGATTTTCTTTACTGCTCCCAAATCCTTGATGGCAAATGTGTGAGCTAATTTTACCTTAAGCTCAAAATATCTTGCATGTGTGAACCTGCAACCAACATATCATCTACATACAGCAACAAGATAATATATCTACCGTTATCCAATCTCTTAAAATAAACACAATGGTTAGATTAACATCTACTAAAACCATGCTCAGTCATAAACCTATCAAACCTCAAATACCATTGTCTAGGAGCTTGCTTAAGACCATATAAGCTTTTCTTCAACCTGCACACAAATTTCTCCTTACCTTTGACTTCAAAACCTTTCAGCTGATCCATATATATTTCTTCATCCAAATCTCCATGAAGAAATGCTGTCTTAACATCAAGCTACTCAAGATGCAAATCCTCAATAGCAACTAAAGACAATACAGTCAGAATAGAAGTCATCTTTACTATAGGAGAAAAAATTTCACCAAAATCAATACCTAGTTTTTGTGCAAATCCCTTTACTACCAACCTAGCCTTATGTCTCATTTGTCCATTCTCACCTTCCTTTAACCTATAAACCCATTCTTTTTAGTGCTCTCTTTCCTGTTGGCAACTCAACCAAATCCCACGTTTGGTTCTCTTTCAAGGAATCAATCTCCTCATTCATGCCAAGCTCCCACTATTTTTGGGTTTTTACCTACATTGCTTCATCAAAACTCTCTGGTTCTCCACTATCAGTGAGAAACAAGTAGAATAATGAAGGATAATATCTAATTAGAGGTTTACTTACCCTTTCTAACCTCCTCATGGGCATTTGAGGCTCATACACTACTTGCTGTCCACCCAAATTCTCTATCAATGACTGATCTCGGTCATCTCTAGGTCTGTACCTGACCGATGTCAGTTCCACATGACCGACATCAGTTCTTGTCTGACCGACATCGATCACTATCTGACCGACGTCAGTTCTTGTATGACCAACGTCGATTCCTTCCTGACCGACGTTGATGTCTGTGTTTTCCTATAAGTGATTATTCTTTCTCGTGAGCTCATTTTGGATCATCAGCTCATCCAAATCAACATTGCTCTGCTTAGTATTATTCAGCTTCTTGAGCTAATCACTGTACATCACCTTCTCATTGAAAACAACATCATGACTTCTAATTATTTTGTTAGTTCCTAGATTCCACAACCGGAATCTGACATCTCTAGAGCCATAACCAATAAAAGTGCACCTCATTGATTTAACATCCAGCTTCTTTCTATTTTCTTTATCAACGTGCACAAATGCTTTAGAACCAAAAACTCTAAGAAATGAAATATCTACATTTTTACCTATCCAAGCCTCTTCTGTAATTCCACCATCAAGAGTAGTAGAGAGTCCTCTATTAATCAGGTAAACCACAGTGTCTATAACTTCTACCCAAAACTGTAAGGGCAAACTAGCATGCAACCTCATACCCTGTGCACGCTCCAATATTGTTCTATTCATACTTTCAACAACTCCATTTTGCTGAGGTGTCCTTGGAACCATCCTTTCCCTGCGTATTCCACTCATAGAATAGTAACTTTTGAATTTATTGCTGCAGTACTCACCACCATTGTAGATCTAAGGCACTTCAATCTCAAACCTGTTTTATTCTCAACCAAATCTTTCCATTTCTTAAATGTGTCAAAAACATCAAATTTCTTCTTTATGCAATAAACCCATACCTTTCTTGTAGCATCATCAATAAAAGAAACTTAATAATGTGATCCTCCAATAGAAGCTACTTGAGAGGGTCCCCACACATCTGTGTGAACAAGCTCCAACTTGTGCTTCTTCTTTGTTGACCCAGTTTTGAGAAATCTCACTCTCTTCTATTTCCCAAAAATACAATGCTCACATAAATCTAGATCTATGCTTTTCAAATTTGAAAGCTTACCTTTTGACTTAAGAACACTCATTCCCTTCTCACTCATGTGGCCAACCTACAGTGCCACAACTTTGCATCTACATCTAAAGTAGATAAAATAGAAAGAGAATAATCAGTAATATAATTACATAAATAGAGAGTACCTACTCTCTTACCTCTGGCCAAAACAAGTGCACCCTTAAAAACTTTCCAAGATTTAGCTGTGAGAGTTACTGTGCAACTCTCATCCCCCAACTTTCTTGTAGAAATCAGATTCCTCTTTAGGATGGGTACATGCATGACATCTTTCAACACCCATGTGTTGCCATTCTACAATTTCAGTGGCACTTTTCCTTTGCCAACAATTTTACAAGGCTCATCATCCCCTAAATAAACTATTCCAAAATCTCCCTAGACATAATCATTGAAATATTCTCTATTTGGGGTTGCATGGAAAGAGGCACCATAATCTAAAACCCAATTATCTATTTTATTATCCAAAGAAAATACAAGAGCATCTTGTGCAACAATACCTGTAACTTTTGCTTCTTCATTACCTTCATGTTGATTTTCTTCTTTAACCGGCAACCAACAATCTTTCTTTGCATGCCTTATCTTTCCACAATTCCAGCAGGTTATTTTTCTTCCATTTCTAGATTTAGATCTACCTCTCATCTTTGACTTAGACCTTGATCTCCCTTGCTTGTGCTTCTCTTTTTTCCTTCCCCTGCTTTCAATACTTAAAGCATTACCTGATGTTTCCTCTGTGCTTTTCCTACGAATTTCTTCATTCAATATTACACTAACAACATCATCTACTTTCAAGATATTTGTAGTGGATGTAGTATTACTAACTGCCATTACCAAGCTATGCCAACTTTCAGGTAAAGAGCATAAAATTAAGAGAGCCTTAATTTCATCATCAAAAACTATTTTGACTAAATTTAATTGATTTACTATTGCATGGAAGTCATTTAGATGACTAGATACAGATCCACCTTCCTGCATTTGCAAATTAAATAATTGCTTCATAAGATATACCTTATTCAAAGTTGAGGGCTTTTCATATAAATTTGCTAAAGTATCCATTAACTCTACCATTGTCTTTGCCTGTGATAAGTTGGAAATCATAGAAGATGCCAGACTCAACCTTATAGATCCCAGAGCCTTTCTATCAAGAACATTCCATTATTCATCTTGCATATTTGTGAGCTTGCTTGAAACCCCACCCAATGGTAAGAATAGATCTTTTTGATACAGATAATCTTCTATCTACATCCTCTATAATTGATAATTCTTGCCGTTAAACTTCTCCATTCTTAGTTTACTTTCTTCTACCATTGCTATACTTCCACTCAAACATAAACCCTTGTGAGTGACCTGTAATCAACACACACTAAACAAATTTGAAACCACCTGTTAGTGAACCCAAGCTCTGATACCACTTGCCAGGATCTTACAGATACAATTGATTACTTTTGTGTAAGCAACTAAACACAGAATTAAACTAGAATAATAAGTAACTAGAAATCAGAATCAGCAAAGAATAAGAGATACAAGAAAAAATAAAAACTTGTATTAAACTCTTCCAGAAGGAAATACAATTGAAGAAATCTCTCTTTCTTCCATACCTCTCAGATGTACAGATCTCTTTCCCTCAAGAGTTCTCTCTCAATTACAAACACAATTCAGCTACTTGAATTGATTAACCCTTTTTCTCATACACACAAGCTATGAAGATCTATCCCTATTATATAGAATTAGGGATCATGAGCTATGCATTCTCCACCATTAGATACACCTCCTAATCAAAGGTTCAAATCAGTCCTGCCAAAAATAGAAATGTGGACTTAACACTAACAGTTAAACTTATCATGCAAATAATTTATTCATCCACGAAAATAGACTTTTGGAATGCACAGGTGACCGACGTCGGTCCCTGTCTACCTGCACATGACTGACATCGACCGATCAATAATTAACATTGGCAGCCTCTAGTTGATCCCTAACCGACGTCGGTGACTGTGTAAATACAACAACCTTGCATTTGCTCATTTGGTGTAGCTTTTAGCTCCACACCTCAACAAAAACATCTTACAGATTGGAAAAAATGTTACCACAACATGTGTGATTGAAGTTGAGTGACATCCACATAAAAAATATAAATATTTAACTTCATAAGTATATGTTAGTAAAATTTATTCATATTTCATAAAAATGTATCCAAATTGGGTTGTTTTGTTTTGTTTTGTTTTTTTTAATTTTTAAATGTTCAATGGCATTCTAAGTTTAATTATTCTAAAATTAATAGGACATATGCCACGTATTATATGAAATAAAATAAACAAACATTATGTTTTCTATAGATGTGTGTATTTTATTTTTTCATCTTTCCCAACTTAAAATATTTATGCTATATTATTATATGCCACTCTTATTTTTTATTTTCCTCCTTTCCTTTCATTCACAAGTATGCCAACAGAGCTAACACTATTATACCTATCCATGCATAAATAATTATCATTCAAATTAAATAATACCACATGTACATGATAGTTTTTAGTGACCATCCCCAAGTCGTAGAGCATCCTATTTATCTACATAATGTTGGCTCTTGAATTACTCGAATGAACTTCCTATTTATTTTACATGTATTAATACTGTAAATGGGCTAGTGCATTTTTTTGTTACATTTAAGAGGTTTGTATATAAATGTTTATTATTTTTTGTGATTTTTAATGTGATATGAAGGGAATATTTATATTTATGTGTATTAATAATATGATAGGTGGTTTTTTTAAATCAAATGTTTCAAACATAGTTGGAGGTGGTTTGGTGTCCAACCAGATGATGATGGTATTTAATACATCACAACCTCCTATTTTAGAGTGGGAGAGTAGATATGGAGCTTATATATGCATGCATATGTATGAAACACATAAAAATATAATACAAAATTTATATATTCATGTGTATTTTTAATAAAACTTAATGATTTTTAATTCAATATGATAACTATGTCAAGTTAAAGGAAGTTGTTAACTGCTAAAAATTTAGTATTTTTTATCTTCTAATCACACTTGCGACCCAAATTTATATAAAAGGAACCAATGGGAATCCGAAATGAATGAACCAAAATGAAATAATGAAATTTAATATCCTATATGTGAGACAAATCTTTGGTGGGATCTTGGAAATTAAAATACCTCTAGTGTAAGTACATGATTCTTTGGATATTTAGTAATATAATACATCAAAATGTGTTTAAATACTATTAAAAAATTATTATATTTTAATATCAATATGTGTATGCCAAAGGTTAGTCCTTTTCAATATATTTCTAATCAGACTAGGAGGATATAAGAATCACAATATATGGAAGAGCACTTAGTTCTAATTTTTAGGTGCATTCATTTTTATATTACACATCTTTACTAGATGATGAAAATATTTGAATTGAAATTGAATAAGATACCTAATATTTTGAATAAATTAGTAAAATTACACTCAAAATATTTAGGTTATTTTTTTAGGATAAATATGAGGTTGTATTAATGACCCCCATCCCTAGAAACCAAGTAGAAATAAATAAAAGTGACCATAAATAATCAAAAACTAAAAATATAACAAACATAGCAAGCTAAACCCTGCCTACCCAAGAAGACCCAAAACACCAGCCATAGATAACTAGTAGAACCCAAAACCAAAAAAACTAGAGATAAAAAATAACAACCATAAAAACTTAAACTTTACCCAAGCCAACTTCTTCCTCTGAATACAAAATGTAAATAATTTCCAATTTAATTTCATCTCCCCTTTGATCCTCCATCACCACCTTGAAAGTGATCTCCACTTTATCAGCTAGGCTCAAAACCACACCTCTACCAGCCAAAAGACCAAAAAGACATGCAATGCTGGAGAAGAGGTTTTCAATTTTTTTTTCCAAGGCTTGTTACACTAGGGTGGTAAAACAACTTCCTTCTGTATAACCCATTTTACCAATTTTTTAGTAGCCACCACTCTATTCTTAGCATGTCGACATTCACACAAATTATCAATTTTTGGAATTTGGCTCTTAAGGTGCACCAAAATAGACAAAGGAATAAACTAACCCTCCTTCAACCTAGGCTTTGATAGCATCCTTTTTAGTTACTCCACTAAATCAACCAACACCATGAAACACATTTCTAACATATAAAACACTGACCATGGGACAACACCAAAGCCATCCCTACCTAAAAAGGGAAGACTAGGCAAATGAGAAAGGTCACACAATAAAATATTTTTAATCAACCCCACCTGAGATTCTAGATACATGTAAAAGGCCATCACCTGTGCCACCACTTCTACATCAGAGATCAATGCCATAATATTTAAAGCAAAAAATAACATAATCTATGAATTCACATGAGAACTGAAACTCTACACCATAAACTCGATCATAAGGACCTCTAAAATGGCCTCTAAGAAATCCTCTAATGGGATCTAGAAGATGTGGGATAAATGGGTTTTCAAAAATTTTCCCTCAAAAGCCATTTCACACACCTTACTCCTCATAAAGAGACATGGAGTTGCCATGGAAATATCAATAACATCCTCCATTATAATGACTAACAACCACCATGCCTTAATCACCACTTGGGAGCTAAAAACATAGAACAACACACAGACCATAGCCTACTTAAAACCCATAAAGAGTAATAATGAAAAATGTGAGAGCCTCGAGACCTCCACTTTCCACATGTAGTCCCCAATGATAGCATACTCTCCCTTGAACCTTCATGAATGCCCACCCATAGGAAGTTAAGTCCCTTCATGACAAGGGACATCATCCAATCATGAACCAGATAGCCCATAAGGATGCTTCCACTACCAAAAACTCTGCCAAACACCCATTTACCCATGAGGCCAAATTTAGTGAGAATAAATTTGAATTACAAACCAACCAAGATAGAATAATGCCACACCTTTACCCAAAATCGATAAGAGAAATATTTGGAAAATCCTCCCACATTTCTCTAACATTTTCCATCCTACTCAACTCCTCTTGATCAATACCACTATTTTCCAATAAATTAATGATCGAGTTCACCTCTTGAAAATAATGTCTACACTTCCACTCTGAGAAAAGCTCAAGATTTTCCCAAGTTTTTGTCAAGATTTTCTCAAGATGCCATGCTTTTGCCTCTTTATTTTTTAGGGCTGAGATCATGACCTGGGAATCTCATTCTATAATCAACTTTGATATTCCACATTGGATAGCCATTTCTATACCTAAAGCCAATGTTTGTACTTCAGCTTCATTATTAGTACCATCTTGAAGTTTTCTCAACATTTCTTGTATTATAGAACCATAACAATCCCTTATAACACAACCTACTCTTGAAGCTCTAGGATTACCCTGAGAGGCAACATCAAAGTTCAACTTAAACCATCCACCTGGTGGAGGACTCAAAATTAGCTTGTTTTTTTTAATATTTCTTACCAATTGTGATTGACCATTAATGGGGGAAGCATTTATGTTATTTTAAACATAGGTTGTATTGGTAATTATTTATAAAAATTATGGTTTTAGACACCTAAATTTTGGTCTAAGGGTAGTTTTAGTTTTCAAATCACATTTTTGTAGAGTACTTTTGGGTTATTATTGGTATATGTTTCATGTGTTTTAGAACCTTATTTGATTTCCCTTTCTTTTGGTTTATTTATATTACATTATTTCACAATTTTATCCTTATTTTATTTTATTTTTTGGAATTTTCCCAAGACCATAATAGTATGGTCATGAATTACTTGGAATATACCACTACATTATTGGTCAATTAATAAACATAGTATGGTCATGGATATTTTCATTATGGGCTCTTTTGGACCTTCATTTAGATATCACATACTTTGGATTCCTATTTTTGGATTTTATGCACATCATGTGTCATCATCCATGCCAATACTATCCTAATTTAAATTTGAGAATTTATATATGCATAGGTGCATTATTGCATATAAGACAAACATCATGTCAATAAAACTTAAATACCAAAGGTTAAATGATAATTATAAGTCTATATTTCATTTAAGAGAATAAATTTAAGTTATTATAGTAGGATTTGATTTGAAGACTCATATTACATTATTTCATTTGTTCATGCCTAGTGAAAAGTCATAAAGGGACAAGGGCTTGCAGCCATGATTTCATGTTGAATTGTATTGAGTGATGGTTTAAAACTTATCTAAGAACAAGAGCCTAATGATGATGGACGGATAATATATGACCCTCAATGAATCCCTCATTTTAAATTCTTTTCAAGGTATTGTTAGATGATTAGGGTTTTAATAAAGGAGATCAATTTCAAGAAGATCTATGTGGAATTATAGTAAATTGAGTGAGGTTTTCAGAGCCTAGGAGTAGAGGATTAAGGCCATTAAGTTTGTTGAGTATGATGCCAATGTGATAACTTGATTTTTGATGTTATAATAGGGTTTATTTTGTGTTTCATTTATTTAGGAAGGTTATTTAATTCATTATGTCCTATATTTTTTTTTCAAATTTGGACACTTTTCAAGAACTTCATAAAAAATAACTAGGAGTGCCAGTTAGAGTGTAGTTAACTAAGTGTGTAATTAACTGGGATCAACTTTATCCATTCATACCCAAAAGATGAGGGGATCTTTATAAAGCTTAGTTTACTAAATTTAGTATTATTTTTGTTAATTTTCTACTTTATAAGGATTTAGATTTTCAATATTATTTATTATGTGTGTATTTATTAATTTCTAAGAAATGATTCTTGCATGATGATCATATCTTATCATTGAGTCAAACTTATTTTCCTGAGTCAACTTTCATTTATCTTATAATAGTTTTTTAGGATTATATTTTTAGTTAAATTAGTTTTTAATTAAGGTCTTAATTTAGCTTTCACTTCATGCTTTTTCTTGACATAACTTGTCATGCAAATTTTCTTGTAATATATTTTTTTAGCATTAATTATTAATAAAATATTGTACATTAGTGTGGTGCAATAGTTATTCTTGGAAATGATTTTTACATATGTTTTTCTCTAATTTTATTTTAATATATTCACAAATAAAAAATATCAAATATATGTATTCTAATTTAAATTTATTTAGTGCAAATTTTGTCATCAATCACACTTATGACAATACTAAATTAAGGGGTAGTAATTTTGAGATAGATTCTTTGTTAAATAGCTTCAATTTCAAAGTCAATCAAAAATGATTTATACACCCTCCATACATAAAAAAATTTGTTTGGTATTATAGCCTTGTTCAAGAAATGTTCATAAGGTTTTCAAGCCATTATTAGGAGAATCATGGTTTCAGTGAATTTTGATTCTATGTATATTCTCATCTTCAAAGGTGACAAATTTAAATATTAGAGAGATTAGTTGAATAGAATTATTGTATGGAAGGCAGTTTGGGAGAATTTTATCCATGAGTAAACACCACATAAATATTGAAATACCTTGAATCAAGATAAACAAAAAATTAAAAACTTGAAGAAATGGTGGATGCAAAAGTTTTCTTCTATCTTCAAAGTTCCATATACCCAAGCATTTATCCAATAATTTTAGAATGTAAGAATGACCATAAATTAGGTAATACCTTAGAAACTTAATATCAAGGATCTACTAAGGTAAGAGAATAAAACTTAATAATCTTAAAATTAATTTTTAAAATTTGAGAATGTCAAATAATGAAGGACTTAGAGAATATTTCATGAGGATAAATGACTTAGTGCAAAAAATGAGGGTTTTAGAGAAACTATAAAACATAGTATTATAGTAAGAAAATTTTTGTGATATTTAAGTAAAAAAAGGTTACATATTGTGATAAATCTTGAATATTTTAAGGACATGAACATTATTAGTGTTGATGAGCTTGTTGGTTCTCTTTTATCTCATAAGGATAAGATGAGACTATAAATAGGAGATCAAGAACAAGCACTTGGAATCAAGGAAAAGGTTTTTACAGATAAAATTAAAAAAAATTAGAATCAAGGGAGTTTTAAAAAATCAAATTATAATGAAAAATTTGAATCTAACCTTACAACTAAAAGAAATAAATACTTTACTTGTCATTACTGAGAAACTAGGACACATGATAAAACATTGCAGTATATCATAAACTAAGAGTCAAGATAATCAAGAGGGTGAAAATAAGGCATTCTAATCTTAACAAAGTGAGGTTCAAGAGAGATTAGTTTATTTTCTCACATGTAATCTTGGAATAGAGGAAGATAATAGTTTATGGTTTCTTGATTCAGGTTGCTCAAATCACATGACAAGTCTCAAAGTTAGTTTCAACAAGTTAGAGGATTCCTTCAAAATCCAAGTGCAACTAGGAAATAGAAAGTCCATATAAATTTAAGGAAAGGGCATCATGAAAGTCACAAAAATTCAAGGTAAGGGTGAAATAAAGGAAGTTTATTTTTATCCAAATCTAATTCACAATCTTATTAGTGTTGGTAAATTAATGGAAAATGGCTTCAAAATACTTTTTAAAGATTGTGTTTGTTCTATTTTTTATAAGATATTTAGAAATAGATTGGTTTACAAATCTTATATGGAAAATAATATTATATTTATATTAATATTTAATTTTATGAAGGGAGGTACTTGTTTGTCCATCATTGAGGATGTTAACATGTTGTGACATTCAAGATATGGTCATATCAATTTTAAGAAGTTATTTATTATTGACACAAAAGGTACGAAAAGAGGTCTTCCTAAGCTAGATTTCAAGAAAAATGATGCAGGAAATTCATGTAATGTTGGGAAACATACTAGGGATTATTTCCCCATCAATAAATGGATATAAATAACACCTTTAGAGTTGGTTAATTTAGATTTATGTGGACTAATGTCTTGTAGAATTATTGGTAAGAATTTATATTTTATTTTCTTCATAGATGATGCTACAAGGTTTATGCAGGTTTATTTTTAGGAAGAAAAGAGTGAATATTTTTTATCTTAAAAAATTATTATAATCACTCAGAAGAATATACAGGAATTGAGAGACAATACACAATTGTATTAATAATCACTTAGAAGAATATACAATAAGGAAGATGCCACTTCTTCCTCCACCTCAAAGGTTCACCACGCCTCAAGACCTTCTTCCCTCTCTCTCTCGGTCACAACAATCAACTCCAATATAGAATTGATGTTCACCTCTCCAACCAGTCAGTAACATGCTTCCAGTTCACCAAGTACACAACCATACTCCAAGTGGATCTCCTGCTCTCTGCTACCTACAAATCACTAGACCTTACTCACCAATGTAGATATCTCTACACCCCTGAAGAACCCTTGTCCTTGCCTCACCAAGTCCTTATGATTCTTCAACCAGTACCCCAGTGGATCAGCTCCTTAACCTTGCAAACCTTGCAACTCTCCCTGATCATACACTCTCAACACCCCTTTGGAACTAGGAGGAGCTAATCTAGCTCTCTCTAAACGCTCTATGGCTTTCTAGCACACTTTTACAATACAACTATGAGTCTATTATATAGATCTCATCCAAACAATAATTAGAAACCTAATTACAATAATTAGATCCATAGCTCTCAGTCTAAAATTAGCTCTAAACATGCAAACACTTGGTTCATCAACCAACTGCTCGTAATATACTCGTAGCTCGAACCACAGGTGACCGACATCGGTCCCTGTCTGCCTGGGGTTGCCGACGCTGACCAACTTATGACCGACGTCGGTTGCTTCCTGTCTCCTACCTATCGACGTCGATTGGCCTGACTGATGCTGGTGTCTGTGACACTCCGTAACTCTTATGCAACCTCCTCCATGTCTACATCAGTGAAGCTTTTAGCTCCACAACCTAACAATCTCCCACTTGGAGATAAACAGCTGCACCTGTACCCATATCTGTAGCCCATCTAATCTATTTCCTGGCTTGTATCCCTCTTCAAGATCAATCCTGAAGACCAACCACCACACAACCTATGATGCTATACCTGTCATTCAAGTAACCTGCCACATCTGAACCTACATATCCATGTAGAGAATAACTTGACCCTGTATCACAAGAATCCCTGCTGCTAGTCCCACTGAACTGCCCTCTAGTACTCCTTCCCTGAATTGGATCCATACTTTTCGACAACCCCCACTGATTGGGAAAACTTAGGTCTACACTGGACCTCATGTGATTTCGAATCCTGTTTCAAGCTAAGCTTGAACTGTCCAGCCATTGGTGTGCTTACTGATTCTGCATCCTGCGTAATGAACCTCGCCAACACTGTCTTCACATCAGCTCCCACTAGAGATAAAATCTCCATGTCTCTTATGCCAAATAATTTCGCTGCTCCAAATTCTTCATGACATACCTCTGAACTAACCTTACCTTTTATCTCAACAAATCCCTGTATGTACAAAACCTGATAGCAAACCATCCACATACAGTAACTGGATAATGTCGCGACTCATCATCCACCTGGTAAGAACAAAATCACAATAGTTACACTAACATTGACTAAAGCCATGCTTAGTCATCCACCTATCAAAACCTGTACCACTGTCCTACAGCTTTTTCAAGACCTTATACCTTGGCCTTCCATCTCTTGTATCCATCCACTCTCTTCTTTAACTATGGGAGTCCATCTATCTCTCAGTGCTTTCTTCCAGCTGACAACTCTACCAACAAGTACCTGTTTGGTTCTTCTCCAAGGACTCACACTCCTCATCCATGCCAAGCTCCCACTGTATCTAGATTCTACCTACCTTACTTCTTCACATCTTCCTGGTTCTTGACCATCAGTAAGCAATATAAAGAAGGTGAACAACGAATATGAGGTTCACTTACCCTTTCTAACCTCCATATGAGTGTTTGAGACTTGTTGACAGCTTGCTGTCCGCCCACTATACGTTCCAGTGACTGATCTCGGCCATCTCCCAGTATGCTCCCGACTGAAGTCGGTTCCCTGAACTGACCCTGACTGCCGACGTCATCTCCCTGGCTGACGCCGATGTCCTTTCTATCGACATCGGTTCCTTCATGACTGACGTCGGTCTTCTTGTTGTCAACGTCGGTTACTATCTGACCGACACCGGTACCTGTGTTCATTTGTGAGTGATAAATTTTTACCTATGAGCTCTCCATGAATCAAAACCCTATTCAAATCAACATAGCCCTGCTCAGAATAATTTAGTTCCCTCACCTGATCTCTTTCCGTCATCTCCTCCATGAACACCAAGGCTTTCCATTTATTTAACTTGTCAAAAACATCTGTCTTTCGCTTCAAAACCTGCATTCTCCTTCTACATATGTGACTAAGCCTATGAAGCCACATCTCTGCAACAGAAGGTGAATCAACAATATGAGTAGATAGATAAAGAATACCTACTTTCTTACCACCATCTAATTCAAGTGTATCTGCTGTGAGAGTTACAGTACATCTCCCATCACCCAAATTTCCTGAAGAAATTAGACTCATCTCCAAGACTGGTACCTGCATGACTTCCTTCAACCACTATGTGTCATCCATCTGCAATTTCAGCTTCACTCCCCCTTTGTCAATCACTTGACAAGGCTCTCCAGCTCCTAAATAAATATCTCCAAAGTCTCCAAAGACATTCCCATGAAAAGATGATCTATTTCAAACTGCATGGAAAGAGGCAAAAGAATCTGTGAACCAAGATTCTAATTTATCCAGAACATCCTGTGCAACATTCCCTGCAACATCTGCTCCTCCTTGCTAATCTGCAACCAACCAACAATCTTTATTTACCTGCTCTTTCTTTCCATCAATCAGACCATTCATGCTATTCATTTTCTCCATTCATAGCTTACTTCCTTCTGCCATTGCTATACTCCCACTCAATCAAAAACCCCTGTGAGTAACCTGTAATCAACAAACACTACCAGATTTGAAACTACCTGTTAGTCAACCCAACCAAAAGCTTTGATACCAACTTGTCAGGGAACCACGAACAATAAACATGCTTTGATGCCTACTTAGTCAGGATCTTGCTCTACCAATAGAGCACATATGATTACTTCTTGTATTATCAACTAAACATGGAATTATACCAGAATCAATAAGTAACTAGAAATATGAAACAACACAGGAATTGAGAGACGATACACAATTGTATTAATAATCACTCAGAAGAATATACAATAAGGAAGATGCCACTTCTTCCTCCACCTCAAAGGTTCACCATGCCTCAAGACCTTCTTCCCTCTCTCTCTCGGTCACAACAATCAACTCCAATATAGAATTGATGTTCACCTCTCCAACCAGTCAGTAACACGCTGCCAGTTCACCAAGTACACAACCGTACTCCAAGTAGATCTCCTGCTCTCTGCTACCTGAAAATCACTAGACCTTACTCACCAATGTAGATATCTCTACACCCCTGAAGAACCCTTGTCCTTGCCTCACCAAGTCCTTATGATTCTTCAACCAGTACCCCGATGGATCAACTCCTTGACCTTACTCCAACTTGATGTTTGAAGGCCATTTCAATCTAAAAGAGATAAATGAAATATATATCCTTAATATCCCACAACTTAAGGTAGACACTTGTCCTCAAGTGAATTGCATGGTTTGATTGAGGGAAGGTGGTTTAAGAAATGGGGATTACATTGAGAAAGGATATGAAACCAGTATCACTATGTAACATTAAATTATATTGTAACTATATCCTCTATGTTAAAATATTCAAACCATGGGAAATATAATATTTTTTCATGGTTTGAATAATTGTTTCTCTTTGTACTATCAGCACTCATGGTGTTAGTAGTAACAATTATATCCTCTATTATTTTAACATAGAGGATATAGTTACAATTATATCCTCTATTATATTAACATAGAGGGTATTGGGATGAGTTTGAATTATATCATCCCATAAATAATATGCATTTAAAATTATTTATCTTATTTTTAAATTGTTTTTTCTTTATTTTAAAAAGGGGACATGACAATAGCCCCAACTTGGGGTTATTCTTAAATTATTTTTAAATTATTTTTTTCTTTGCAAATGCTGAATAAAGGAATTGAATTGAAAGTAGGGTTATTATTTAAAAGTGGGCTATTAATTGTTTGTGAATTTTCTGAGTAAGCTGATTTAAAGAAATTCATTTAAATTTTTAAAATTCATCTTACATAATTTAGTATATAAGATAATTTAACCCTTATTTAGGTTATTCTTAAAATATTTTTTCCTTTGCAAATGTTGAATAAAAGAATTGAATTGAAAGTAAGGTTATTCTTTCAAAGTGGGTTATTAATTGTTTGTGAATTTTATGAGTGAGCTGATTTAAAAGAAATTTATTAAAATTTTCAAAATTCACCTTATGTTTGGAAATTCAGCATTTTTTGTTAGAAGGGATATTTCAGGTATACTGGAAATTCATGTCGCATGTAAGAACGTGAAAAAAATGTCAATCATTACATAAGAAAATGTGATAATGATGTATTCATTCTACCACCACGCTCATCACCTTAAGCATTCGAGACACAAGCAGTGTTGTAGCCAATCAAGTAAGAATACAAATATTCATTAATATAATCCTTTTGTAATGAGTTTTTATCCCTGTAGCAATGGTTGTAGCTTTTTTTTTGGCTATAGATGGTTAAAGGAGTTGCCTCATGTCATGATCAAAACATGAATAGTTTGTTGTTGTATTTGAATAAAAGACAATGTCATTGCCAACTAAATATGCTTCCAAAAATTCTTATTTTGTTTACTTTATTGGGACATGATTGTCAAGATTCCTTTTCACTATGATTGAAAGGTTAAATAATATATTTTGATGACTATCCTCGAATCAAAAAATAAAATTAAATAAAACTCAATCTTATTAAATATATTTTTCATATTTAACAATAATTAAATATTTATATTATAATTTAATGTAAACATATTTATCCATATTAAATTTTAGTGAAACTACATTCTTTTGAATATAAATTTAAGTTTAAATAATGTTCCATCTTATGTTAGATTTAAATTTTTTTGGGGATAATTATGATGCATTCCCTCTCAATTAGAATTAGAGATTTATCTAATACATATTACCGATTTTAAATTTATATAATCTATTTTTATTGAATATTCTTTTTTAAATATATTTTTTAATTCCAATCCTTAATTTATATATCAATTTTAAATTTATATAATTCATTTAGAATTTATTTTTATTAAAAATTATTTTCTTTAATTGTTTGTTTGATTTAAATCTTAATTCCAATCCCAAGTTTATGTAGAATTTTTGAAAGTATATTTTCAAACACCATATGTTATTAAAAAAATAATTATTCATACGTGTTTTTTAAGGGTCAAACTTTTGCAAAACCCATTGGTTGTAAGGAATTATTATTAAATATTTATCTATATTATGCAATATTTATCTTATTATGAACACGCATATTGTTTGCTCCACAGATATTTTAGACATTGTATAAAATATTCAGTTTCATGTTTAAATATATGTTATTAGTGTTGGTAAATTAATGGAAAATGGCTTCAAAATACTTTTTAAAGATTGTGTTTGTTCTATTTTTTATAAGATATTTAGAAATAGATTGGTTTACAAATCCTATATGGAAAATAATATTATATTTATATTAATATTTAATTTTATGAAGGGAGGTACTTGTTTGTCCATCATTGAGGATGTTAACATGTTGTGACATTCAAGATATGGTCATATCAATTTTAAGAAGTTATTTATTATTGACACAAAAGGTATGGAAAGAGGTCTTCCTAAGCTAGATTTCAAGAAAAATGATGCAGGAAATTCATGTATTGTTGGGAAACATAATAGGGATTATTTCCCCATCAATAAATGGATATAAATAACACCTTTAGAGTTGGTTAATTTAGATTTATGTGGATTAATGTCTTGTAGAATTATTGGTAAGAATTTATATTTTATTTTCTTCATAGATGATGCTACAAGGTTTATGCAGGTTTATTTTTAGGAAGAAAAGAGTGAATATTTTTTATCTTAAAAAATTATTATAGTTGTTTAAAAAATAATGTGGACATTCCATCAAGTCCCTAAGAACATACAGAGGAGGTGATTTTTGTTGTAATGAATTTCATGAGTTTTGTGCTTCACATGAAATAAAAAGGTAGCTAATAGCTCCTTACATCTGACAAAATAATGGTGTAAGTTAAGAAATAATAAGTAAATAATATATTTCATAATGAAAATATTGGATAATAATAATTTGGAAAGGTGTTTTTGGGATGAAGCAGTAAAAACAACAATTTACGTTATTAACTAGGGTCCTAAAATGGCAATCAAAGATAATACTTCTTATGAATCTTGGTATGGTAAAAAACTAGTTATTTCTCATCTAAATGTATTTGGTTGATTATATTTTTTACATGTTCTATATGATAATATTAAAATAATATTTATAAAGAGTGCTCCTCATATTTTCATAGGTTATAGTGATGAAAGAAAAAAATACAAGTTTTATAATCCTACTAGTAAATCCACAATTATTTATAGGGATTGTATTTTTTTTAAAATGAGGTGTATGATTACTCTAATCATGTATATACATAGGTCATAACTAAATGGGGGAACCTGTTAGGAACCCGTGGAAGCACAATTGATTACCATATACAAGCAACTTAAGATGCGGAATTAAACCAGAAGCAACAAGTAACTAGAAACCAGAAACAACACAGAATACGAGAGACAATACACAACTTGTATTAATACTCATCCAGAAAAGAATACAATAAAGAAGATGCCACTTCTTCTTCACACCTCCCAGAGGCTTCCCACACCTCAAGTGTACCGTACTTCTTTCCTCAAATCTCTCTCTTGTCAGAGAACCACAAACAATAAACATGCTCCGATGCCTACTTAGTCAGGATCTTGCTCTACCAATAGAGCACATATGATTACTTCTTGTATTAGCAACTAAACATGGAATTATACCAGAATCAATAAGTAACTAGAAATATGAAACAACACAGGAATTGAGAGACAATACACAATTGTATTAATAATCACTCAGAAGAATATACAATAAGGAAGACGCCACTTCTTCCTCCACCTCAAAGGTTCGCCACGCCTCAAGACCTTCTTCCCTCTCTCTCTCGGTCACAACAATCAACTCCAATACATAATTGATGTTCACCTCTCCAACCAGTTAGTAACACACTTCCAGTTCACCAAGTACACAATCGTACTCCAAGTAGATCTCTTGCTCTCTGCTACCTGCAAATCACTAGACCTTACTCACCAATGTAGATATCTCTACACCCCTGAAGAACCCTTGTCCTTGCCTCACCAAGTCCTTATGATTCTTCAACCAGTACCTTGGTGGATTAGCTCCTTGACCTTGCAGACCTTGCAACTCTCCCTGATCATACACTCTCAGCACCCCTTTGGAATTAGGAGGAGCTAATCTAGCTCTCTCTAAAAGCTCTATGGCTTTCTAGCACACTTTTACAATACAAATATGAGTCTATTATATAGATCTCATCCAAACAATAATTAGACACCTAATTACAATAATTAGATCCGTAGCTCTCAGTCTAAAATTAGGTCTAAACATGCAAACACTTGGTTCGTCAACCAACTGCCCGTAATATACTCATAGCTCGAACCACAGGTGACCGACGTCGGTCCTTGTCTACCTGGGGTTGCCGACACCGGCCGACTTCTGATCGATGTCGGTTGCTTCCTATCTCCTACCTGCCAACGTTGGTTGGCCTAACCGACATCGGTGTCTATGACACTCCATAACTCTTCTGCAACCTCCTCCATGTCTGCATCAGTGAAGCTTTTAGCTCCACAACCTAAAAATATCCCACTTGGAGATAAACAGCTACAGCTGTACCCATATCTGTAGCCCATCTAATCTATTTCCTGGCTTGTATCCCTCTTCAAGATCAATCCTGAAGACCAACCACCACACAACCTGTGATGCTATACCTGTCATTCAAGTAACCTGCCACATTCGAACCTACATATCCATGTAGAGAAGAACTTGACCCTGCATCACAAGAATCCCTACTGCTAGTCCCACTGAACTGCCCTCCAGTACTCCTTCCATGAATTGGCTCCATACTTTCTGACAACCCCCACTGATTGGGAAAAATCAGGTCTACACTAGACCTCATGTGATTTTGAACCCTGTTTCAAGCTAAGCTTGAACTGTCCAGCCATCGGTGTGCTTACCGATTCTACATCCTGCATAATGAACCTCGCCAACACCGTCTTCACATCAGCTCCCACTGGAGATAAAATCTCCATGTCTCTTATGCCAAAGAATTTCACTGCTCCAAATTCTTCATGACATACCTCTGAACTAACCTTACCTTTTAGCTCAACAAATCCCTGTATGTACAAAACCTGCTAGCAAACCATCCACATACAGTAACTAGATAATGTCGTGACTCATCATCCACCTGGTAAGAACAAAATCACAATAGTTACACTGACATTGACTAAAGCCATGCTTAGTCATCCACCTGTCAAAACCTATACCACTGTCCTGCAGCTTTTTCAAGACCTTATACCTTGGCCTTCCATCTCTTGTATCCATCCACTCTCTTCTTTAACTATGGGAGTCCATCTGTCTCTTAGTGATTTCTTCCAGCTGACAACTCTACCAACAAGTACCTGTTTGGTTCTTCTCCAAGGACTCACACTCCTCATCCATGCCAAGCTCCCACTGTATCTAGATTCTACCTGCATTGCTTCTTCACATCTTCCTGGTTCTCGACCATTAATAAGCAATATAAAGAAGGTGAACAATGAATATGAGGTTCACTTACCCTTTCTAACCTCCATATGAGCATTTGAGATTTGTTGACAGCTTACTGTCCGCCCACTATCTGTTCCAGTGACCGATCTCGGCCATCTCCTAATCTGCTCCTGACCGAAGTCGGTTCCCTGAACTGACCCTGACTGCCAACGTCGTCTCCCTGGCTGACACTTGTGTCCTTTCTACCGACGTCGGTTCCTTCATGACCGACGTCGGTCTTCTTGTTGCTGACGTCAGTTACTATCTGACTGACGCTGGTACCTGTGTTCATTTGTGAGTGATAACTTTTTACCCGCGAGCTCTCCATGGATCAAAACCCTATTCAAATCAACATAGCCCTACTCAAAATAATTAAGTTCCCTCACCTGATCTCTGTCCATCATCTCCTCCATGAACACCAAGGCTTTCGAGTTCTTTATCTTGTCAAAAACATCTGTCTTTCGCTTCAAAACCTGCATTCTCCTTCTACATATGTGATTAAGCCTATGAAGCCACATCTCTGCAACAGAAGGTGAATCAGTAATATGAGTAGATAGATAAAGAATACCTACTTTCTTACCACCATCTAATTCAAGTGTATCTACTGTGAGAGTTACAGTACATCTCCCATCACCCAAATTTCTTGAAGAAATTAGACTCATCTCCAAGACTGGTACCTGCATGACTTCCATCAACCATTGTGTGTCGTCCATCTGCAATTTTAGCTTCACTCCCCCTTTGTCAATCACTTGACAAGGCTCTCCAGCTCCTAAATAAATCTCTCCAAAGTCTCCAAAGACATACCCATGAAAAGATGCTCTATTTCGAATTGCATGGAAAGAGGCAAAAGAATCTGTGAACCAAGATTCTACTTTATCCAGAACATCCTGTGCAACATTCCCTGCAACATCTACTCCTCCTTGCTAATCTGCAACCAACCAACAATCTTTATTTACCTGCTCTTTCTTTCCATCAATTAGACCATTCGTGCTATTCATTTTATCCATTTGTAGCTTACTTCCTTATACCATTGCTATACTCCCACTCAATCAAGAACCCCTGTGAGTAACCTGTAATCAACAAACACTACTAGATCTGAAACCACCTGTTAGTCAACCCAACCAAAAGCTCTGATACCAACTTGTTAGGGAACCACGAACAATAAACATGCTCCGATGCCTACTTAGTCAAGATCTTGCTCTACCAATAGAGCACATATGATTACTTCTTGTATTAGCAACTAAACACGGAATTATACCAGAATCAATAAGTAACTAGAAATATTAAAAAACACAGGAATTGAGAGACAATACACAATTGTATTAATAATCACTTAGAAGAATATACAATAAGGAAGATGCCACTTCTTCCTCCACCTCAAAGGTTCACCACGCCTCAAGACCTTCTTCCCTCTCTCTCTCGGTCACAACAATCAACTCTAATACAGAATTGATGTTCACCTCTCCAACCAATCAGTAACACGCTGCCAGTTCATCAAGTACACAACTGTACTCCAAGTAGATCTCCTACTCTCTGTTACCTACAAATCACTAGACCTTACTCACCAATGTAGATATCTCTACACCCCTGAAGAACCCTTGTCCTTGCCTCACCAAGTCCTTATGATTCTTCAACCAGTACCCCGATGGATCAGCTCCTTGACCTTGCAGACCTTGCAACTCTCCCTGATCATACACTCTCAGTACCCCTTTGGAACTAGGAGGAGCTAATCTAGCTCTCTCTAAAATCTCTATGGATTTCTAGCACACTTTTACAATACAACTATGAGTCTATTATATAGATCTCATCCAAAAAATAATTAGACATCTAATTACAATAATTAGATCCGCAGCTCTCAATCTAAAATTAGCTCTCATCATGCAAACTCTTGGTTCATCAACCAACTGCCCATAATATACTCGCAGTCGAACCACATAGGTGACCGACATCGGTCCCGGTCTACCTGGGGATTGCTGATGCCGGCCAACTTCTAACCGACGTCAGTTGCTTCCTATCTCCTACCTACCGACGTCGGTTGGCCTGACCGACACTGGTGTCTGTGACACTCTACAACTCTTCTGCAACCTCCTCCATGTCTGCATCAGTGAAGCTTTTAGCTCCACAACCTAACATCTCTCTTACGGTCCCAACACATAACTTAAACAAAGAGTTGGTGTTCACCTCCAACAAGTCATTATCCACTACTGCCAGTAAACCAGTGCTCCACGCACTCCATAAGTGCTCCACACACTCCAAGTACTCAATGTACTCCAAGTAGATCTCCCATGAATTTGCAATAACCTGCAACCTAAATGATATTAATTATGGAAGGAACTTCCTTGCCTTCCTCTCTTGCTCTCTGATGTGTTGCTGTCACCTTTGATTCTGGTGCCACCTGCAGATCTCCTTTGACCTCGCACACACACCTGTTACCATGTAGATCTCTCTACACCCTAAAGAACCCTTGTCCTTGCCTCACCAAGTCCTTATGATTCTCCAAACCAGTACCCTGATGGATCTTTTCCCTGATATAGCACACCTGCAGACCAACCTGATCATACACACTCGACACCCCTATGGAACTAGGAAGAACACCCTTGCTCTCTTCACACACAGAAGGAGCTAACTTTTCTCAACTCAAACTAGAACAAATTATAATACAACCCATGAGTCTATTATATAGATCTCATGCAAACAATAATTAGACACCTAATTACAATAATTAGATCCACAACTTTGAGTCTAAAATTAGCTCTTAACATGCAAACACTTGGTTCATTAACAAATTGTCTGTAACACTCACAATTCCAAACCACATAGGTGACTAACATCAATCCCTATCTACCTGAGGTGATCGACACCAGCTGATCCCTGACCAATGTCGGTTGCTCTTCCCGTCTAATCCTACCGATGTCAGTTGGCCTGACCGACGCCGATATCTATGACACTTTAGCAACCTCCTCTAATGTTTGCATCAGTGAAGCTTTTAGCTCCACAACCTAACAATATCCCACTTGGAGATAAACAACTGCACTATACCTATACATGTACCCCATCTAATCTATTTCCTGGCTTGTATCCCTCTTCAAGCTCAACCCTGAAGACCAACCACCACACAACCTGTGGTGAACCTCCTGTCATCTAAGTAACCTACCACATCTGAAGTACTTGACCCTGCATAGCATGAATCCCTACTACTGGTCCATCTCAGACACCTGAGAATCCACTGAACTGCCCTCCAGTGCTTCCTTCCTAGATTGACTACAAACTTTTTGACAGCACCCACTGCTTGGGCAAACTCAAGTCTATACCAGACCTCATGTTATTTCAGACACTAAACTGTCCAGCCCTTGGTGTGCTCCAGTTCTACATCCTGCATATTAAACCTCACCAACACCTGATTCACATCAGCTCCCACTGGAGAAAAAATCAACCTATGATCTTTCATGTCTCTCATGCCAAAAAAATTTTCTGCTCTAAATTCCTCATGACATGCCACTGAACTAACCTTACCCTTAGCTTCAACAAAAACCTATATGTCTAAACCTTTAGCATGCATACCATCCACATATAGTAATAGGATAATGTTGCGACCATCATCCACTTGGTAAGACAAACACAATGGTTACACTGACATTGACTAAAGCCCTACTTTGTCATCCACCTGTCAAAACCTGTACCACTATCCTGTAGCTTCCTCAAGACTATATGACCTGGCCTTCCATCTCATGTGTCCATTCTCTCTATTCTTTAACCAAGGTATCCATTCATCTCAGTGCTTATCATATTGGCTGGCAACCCTACCAAATCTCCCGTTTGGTCCTGCATCCTGTTCATGCCATACTCCCACTATTTCCTGGATCCTTCCTACTCTACAGTCAGCAACTAGTATAAAGAAGAGGAACAATGAATTTGAGGCTTACTTGCACTTTTAGTCCTCCCCATGGGCATTTGAGACTCCTTGACAGCTTGCTGTCTGCCCAAAATCCATCTCAGTGACCGACCTCAGTCACTACACAGTCTACATTCAATCGATGTCAGTTCCATGCGACTGTCCAGATCACCAACACCAGTTATCCTGCTGATGTCGGTCTCCACCTACCTGACACCACTGAATTCTCTAGTCTACACATGATTGACATCAGCACCTATCTGTTTGATGTCAGTTACCTTTGACTGACACCGGTACCTGTGTATGCTTGTGAGTGATGACTTTTTACCCACAAGCTCTCCATGGATCAAAACCCTATCCAAACCACCCTGCTCAGAAGTATCTAGCCCCATCCATTGGTCTCTATCTATCATCTCTTCTAAGAACACCAAGGGTTTCCAATTTTTAAGTTTATCAAACACATCAGTCTTCCTTTTCCTACAATAAACACAATCCTTTCTTGTAGCATCCCACTACTCACAAAAATCTCAGTCTATGCTCTTTGAAGCTGAAATCTTCCCTTTTGACTTAAGAACATCCATTCCCTTCTCACTTATGTGGCCAAGCCTACAAAGCCACACCTGTGCAACAAAAGTGGAATTAGTAATATAATCAAGTAGATAGAGTACCTGCTTTCTTACCACATGCTAATTCAAGTGCATCTGCTGTGAGAGTTCTTGTGCATCTCTCATCACCCAACTTTCCTGAAGCAATTAGCCACATCTTCAAGACTAAGACCTATGTGACCTTCTTCAACACCCATGTGTTGGCCACCTGCAATTTCAGCAACACTTCCCCTTTGCCAACAATCTGACAAGGCTCACCAACCCCTCTACTTGGGGCTGCATGGAAAGAGGCAATAGAATCTATTAACCAAGATTCAAATTTATCCAGAGCATCCTATCCAACAACACCTATAACATCTACTTCTTCATGCTGATCTGATACCAACCAATAATCTTTATTTACCTGCTCTTTCTTTCCATAACACCGTAAGTGACCATTCATGCTATTCAGTTTCTCCATTCATAGCTTACTTTCTTTTACCGTTGCTATACTCCCACTCAATTAGAAACCCTTGAGAGTGACCTATAACCAAACACAAAACCTTCTCCCTACAACCTTAGCTCTGATACCAACTGTTAGGAACCCATGGAAGCACAATTGATTACCATATATAATCAACTTTGGATGCAGAATTAAACCAGAAGCAATAAGTAACTAGAAACTAGAAACACCACAAAATATGAGAGACAATACACAACTTATATTAATACTCATCTAGAAAAGAATACAATAAAGAAGATGCCACTTCTTCACACCTCTCAGAGGCTTTCCACACCTCAAGTGTACAGTACTTTTTTCCTCAAAGCTCTCTCTCTTACGGTCTCAACACACAACTCAAACACAGAGTTGGTGTTCACCTCCAACTAATGAGTATCCACTACTGCCAGTACACCATTGCTCCATGCACTCCACAAGTACTCCACGCACTCCAAGTACTCAATTTACTCCAAGTAGAGCTCCCATGAATTTGTAATAACCTACAACCCAAATGATCTTACTTATGGAAGGAACTTCCTTGCCTTCCTCTCTTGCTCTCTAATGTGTTGCTGTCACCTTTGATTCTGCTGCCACCTGCAGATCTCCTTTGACCTCGCACACACACCTATTACCATGTAGATCTCTCTACACCCTGAAGAACCCTTGTCCTTGCCTCACCAAGTCCTTATGATTCTCCAAACCAGTACCCCGGTGGATCTTCTCCCTGATCTAGCACACCTGTAGACCAACCTGATCATACACACTCGGCACCCCTATATAACTAGGAGGAACACTCTTGCTCTCTTCACACACAGAAGGAGCTAACTTTTCTCAACTCAAAATAGAACAAATTACAATACAGCCCATGATTCTATTATATAGATCTCATGCAAACAATAATTAGACACCTAATTGCAATAATTAGATTCACAGCTTTGAGTTTAAAATTGGCTCTTAACATGCAAACACTCGATTCATTAAAAAACTATCCGTAACACTCACAATTCTGAACCACACAGGAAACTGACATTGGTCCTTGTCTGCCTGGGGTGACCGACACAGGCCGATCCCTGGCCGACGTTGGTTTCTCTTCTCGTCTAATCCTGCCGACGTCGGTTGGCCTGACCGATGCTGGTATCTGTGACACTTCAGCAACCTCCTCCAATGTCTGCATCAGTGAAGCTTTTAGCTCCAAAACCTAACAAAACCTATGGAAGTTTATTATGAGATATTATAAATTCATACACATGTTTCTTGTTCAAAAATGAATAATACTAGCTCTTCCCGAGAGACTAGTCATCCACCTTCATCAAATCCAAGCAGGGACAAATGATTGTTGAATCTACATACAGCCATAAAATGTTAGATAAAAATATGAGAGGATCATTAAAATCATTAAAAATTATAAGTTAAATTTTTTATGATGATTATGATGCAAATACTATGTTTGTGTTGTCATTTATGGCTACTGAACCTAAAAGTTATGCAAAAGCTAGTCAAAATAAAGAATGGGTTAATGCTACAAAAATTGATATGGATTAAATTAAGAGGAGTGATGAATTTAATATTATTTATCCACCATATAATAAATATATAGTTTGAACCATGTAGGTATATAAAACCAAAGTCAAGAGTGATGGTATAATTGACAAACTAAAAACTAATATAGTTGCAAAAGGGTTTGCACAAACATATGAGGTTGACTATGAGAAAACATATGCATCCATGTGATGTTAAGATATTATAAGAATAATTTTTATTTTATAATCATAAATTATTAAAATACATCAAGTGGATGTCAAAATTTGATTCTTAAATATAGTGATTAAAGGAGTATATGTGGGGCAAACACAAGGTTTTAAGGTGAAGGGTAATTATTTTTGGTATATAAGTTGAAGAAGGATATTTATGGGCTTAAGAAAGATCCAATATATTAGTAATAAATCATTTGTATCTTTTTATTGGATCAAGGATTTTTAATAATTCAAAATGAACCAACTTTTTACATTCAAATATTTGATTATAATGTGTTATATGTTTGTCTCTATGTAGGTGACTTGATATTTACAAGTAGCTCATGGAGATTTTGAATAGATTAATGGAATATTTAAAATAATGATTTGAGATGAATGATATTATAATTATTAATTAATTAATTTTTTGGTATGAAATTCCATCAAAATAAAGAGGAAGTATTCATTTTCCAAGCCAAAATGTCCAAGACATGTTGAATAAGTACAATCTTCAAGATTCTACGCCTATGGATGATTTAATTGCAAGTGGATAAAATATAATGAGAGAGGATGTAATTAATTCAGGCGATGAAAATAATTTTATAATAATGGTGGATTTTTTTTTGTATCTCACTATGACAAGACATGATATTAGTTATGGGGTTTCACTAGTTTATAAATTCATGAGGAAACTGTCATTCAAGCATTTACAAGGAGTGAATATAATTTTTAGATATGCAAAAGGTAATTATGATCATGATATTAATTTTAGATATATTTTTTAATTATGTATAATTGTATAGACATATTTATATTGGGTATGATCTCTTGATGACATGAATTCAACTTCAGGTTATTGCTTTACATTGGGAAGTGTGTTGGTTTCATGGCCTTCAAAGAAAAAACATATAGTTACCTTATCCTTTATTGAAATTGAATATAAAAACCTTATATCATTTTTAAAATAAGGATTATGGATTAGAAGGCTCATAATTTATTTCAAATTTGCTCAATTTGAGCCAACATGGATTTTTTTTGATAATAATGGGGTATTACAATTATCCAAGAATCTAGTTTTCCATGCTAGAACCAAGCATATTAAACTCAAACATCATTTTATTAGAGAATTTATAAATGGTAATTTTGTTTTCATTTATTAAATGTCAATTTAAGATGAATTTTCTAATATTGTCACCAAGGGATTGCATAAGCAGATTCATAGAAGACTTAAGGATATACCAGACATTTCTCTTTTTTATATCAAAGGGGAAAATGAGTATGATGCAATGTCTAAACTATATTGTTGATGTTATAATATGTTTTATTAGTTTATAAAGGTTTTAAAATTCAATTATGTCTTAGATTAACTATTTTTTCAATTTTATAATTTTTTTGAGAACTTCTTAATCAAGCTAACTTAAGTACACATTTAAGAAGTTCTCAAAATGTGTACTTAATTGAGTTCAAATCCTTATTATTTTATCAAAAATATATGGGAGAATATTTATAGATATTATTTAAATTAATGTAATATTATTTTATTCAATTTATTACTTTATATCAATTTAGGGTGCCTTTGTCTAGTGTGCATATGTTACTTGCTAAGATAGACAACTTGTATGTTGACCTTACCTTATCATTGAGTTAAACTTATTTTCTTGATTCAAATTTTAGTTATAATAAAGTTTATTTTTAGAATTTTATTTTTATTTAGTGGTTAAGTAAGTTCTTAATTTAAATTCATTCATGTTTTTTTCATGACATAACTTGTCATTCAAATTATCTTATATTAGGCTTATTTTATAGTTAATTATTAATAAAAAATTGTGCACAAGTGTGGCATGATAATTATTATTTTAGATTATTTTTACATGTGTTTATCTATTATTTTATTTTTAAGTATTTACAAAATAAACCAATAATCATATGTTTTCTAATTTCAAATTATTTAGTATAATTTTTATCATCAATCACACTTACGATAATACTAGATTAATAACTAGTAATTATGTGATAGATTGGTTGATATATAGATTCAATTTTAGAGTAAATCAAAGATGATTTACACTTCCTCCATACATAAAAAAATATTTTTTAAAATAAAGTATATAATTACTAGAACACAATAGTATAGTTTTGGTAGTTCTATGATATGAGTGGTATGGTCCTTATTGAAATATGAAAGTTATCTTCTCATCAAAAAAATTATGTGTTTTTTCCATCTTATTCCTTGGTGTAATATGGAAAATAGTTTTTAATAAAAAATTAACTACATTAATAAATGAATAATGTGTAATTTAAATTGGAAAAACATTACCCAAATACATAGTAAAATAAACCCAGTTATAATTGTTGAATGCTATATAATAATTGAAATTGACAAAGATAGGGTTCTATGAAAAATATTAAAATGTCTAAAATTTATATACATTACAAAGATAAATATAGGTCTAAGAATAAAGACAGATAAAAAATAAAAAAATGGAATAAATTGATAACTTAAAAAATTTGACTAGGAGTCAAAAGCTAAACACCTAATTTGACCATGTATAGACTAGTACACTCCTAAAAACTATGTCATTTTGTAAAATAAAATTGATGAATTCAAGTCTTTATTCATGGGATATAAAAACCTCACTTAATTTATCATAATTATCTATGCATCTCTTGGAAATCCATCTCATTCCTTAAAACCCTAATCATCTCATGAAACCTTGCAAGATATTTCAAAATGGATAGTCAATTAGGGCCCTTAATTTAGTCAGACCTTCATCCTTGGAAAATTTAGAAACCAACACTCTATGAAATTAAATAAGTAATATTATACAATCCCCAATCTTCATATAAAATTTCACCACTTGATTAATTGGAAATTAATCAATATTTATGTTATTGGGGAGCCCACCAGGATCTCTAGATCAAGCACATGCACGGATCCAATGAGCCAAAGATAAGAAAATGTATAAACATTACATTAAAATGAATTAAAAAATAAATTAAAACAATTATAAAATAACATAGGTAAATATCCAATAACCCATACATAAATAAATCATGAAGTGAGATATAAAAAATAGGAGTGAATGTGTAACTCCCCTTAGAATAGTGGTCAAAGTCCTAGAATATGAAAGTAAATTCATACCTAGAATAGCTAGTCAAAGGAGTAACAACCACTTTCTAAATAGGGATACCAAATGTAAATCCCTATGATATGTACACCTAAGCAAACATATCCCATAAGTGTAGAGAACTCCAAAAAAGGTGGAATAACCCATGTAGCATGTGTAAAAAATAACTATAACATAAGAAATATGAAGTAAATAAAAACCCTACACTAACACCCCCCCATAAGCACAAGTTAGGTGGGTAAAAATAAATGGGTCCCAATAACTAGGCATGATTAGGTACCAATGTATAATGAAACTCTCATAAAGTGGATAAAAAGAGTAAACCCTTAGGAAAAAACTCCCCCTCCTAAAAAGAGAGAAAATAAAAAGAGGGAGCTAAAAATCCCCTAAAGATGATGTTGAATCAATTTTTACTCCAAGTATAGCTTGAAAGATGACTGATATCGATAATGAGATCCTCTTCTTAAAGAATCTCTATCTATATCAAACAATGTTTCTTCCCTTTCCTAAATGAAAAACAATATGTGTGTACTAAACATTTACCCATTCCGTAATGGAAAATGAATGTAACAATACACAAATATCTAAAAGTGGTCCAAATTTGATGTGTGGCATAGGTCTAGAAAAATTGTGCATAAAAAGAAAATACAATGCCACTAAATTAGACATGTTAGAAGGAGGACATGGAACATTCACTAAAATAATGTCCATGTGAACAAAAGAGAATGAATCAACAACCATTGAAACTAGAAAAATTGGACCCATAAGTAGAGATGAGTCATCGATCCTCTCAAAAAGTGTACTCTCATTAAATATAATAAATTCCTCTAAAATGATAATCTATGATGGATCTAAAAGAGCAAAATCCTATATAGAAATGAATGTAGAATCTATAATAGGATAACTATGGTATGGCAAAATCTCATCTCGTAGTGGTGGATTGATAGAAAGAAGAGCACTATCTATCAAGAATGTGTCATCATAAGAAATAGATGTAGGAGGAGAGAGTACAACAATATTAGAAGAGATAATAGGAAAAGGAGGAGGAGTGATATCAATATTAGTAGGATCTTTGAAAAGAGACTAAAGAATGCTCTAACTAATGTAGGGACACTATGTACGCTCTACATGGTAATGAAGATCAATAGAAATATGTAATAGTAAGTAACCAATAACCTTACCACAAGTTTTATCCCACTTATTTTACTAACCCAAGTCAGTAGAGGTAGGAATCTAACCATATAGGAATGGAGTAAAATTCTTTTTCATGAGCAAGTATTCCATATATGCATGCCAAGATGCATAGTTTCTATTTCCTAGAAGAAACACTAGTGTAGAATCAAATCTCCTCATCCATTGGTATCTCTCAAATATAGTCAACATGATTGAGAGTAGAGACACCAAGAGAGTGCACTGAGAAAATTTTGGACAATGCAATTGATAATGACCTATCTAATGCATACTCAATGTGGGGATGCTAGAGTCAAGTGAAAATTCACCCAAAAATGAGTAATATGTGAAAGGAGTCAGTAAATAATGCTGCACATTTTAGATATAGGATTCAAACTTGGAAAAAAATGAGTCCATACAAGTGAGAGAAATTAGTGCACAATAACACCAAAGTGAAAATAACAACCCCTCCTAAGAGAATCAATAATGACCCCCCTATGTTTTTAA
Organism: Torreya grandis; assembly: GCA_037957365.1. Taxonomy (NCBI): domain Eukaryota; kingdom Viridiplantae; phylum Streptophyta; class Pinopsida; order Cupressales; family Taxaceae; genus Torreya; species Torreya grandis. The sequence goes on from JARHVA010001027.1 coordinate 2,090,183, forward strand.
GTATAAAGCACACTCAAGTGAATAGACATTAGGCTCAAATGATAATACATCCATGAGTTCAAGAGTAATTTATGCCAGTGATGTGAGTATCAGTTCAAGTTCTAGGTATGGACATCAAACTCAGTTGATAATGCATCCATATAGTTAAGATCAAATAGTGCACAAGTTTTAATGCACGTATCAAAAATGGGTGTCAAACTCTACTGACAATGCATCCAAATGTGAGAAATCAATGGAGTTGAACCAAAATGACATAAGTGAAGTAGGAAGACATTAAGATCTACTATAATGCATCAAATAATATTACAAGTGTTAAATAGAAAGCAAGGAGATGAGGATAAAAGAAGGTTTTCTTGTGAGGGGGTTTGGTTGCCTACCAAACCGGGATTCACTCTCCATCTTCAAAAAGTGAATAATGATGAAATAATAATAGACCAAAAAAATAACATACAAATCACTTTTTATGATCTCCCAAAAATAGTTTTGTCTACAATAATATCCCAATGATATTTTTTTAATAGAAAAATAAAAAGAATCTAAAGACAATATATTATTTTTAATAAAAAATAATTAAAAAATATCCACATTAAAATATATTATTTTATATAAAAAATAATAAAAAAGACCCGGTCCACCAATAATAATATTCCTCAAATAAAATTCACCCCCATGAATTAGATCATACCACCATGTGATATTATTTTTGTATATAAAAATAAATAAAAAATACCCATCATGTTTTAAAATAAACCCTAATAATAAAATGTCCACCTAAAGCTATTTTCAAAAAAAATTACAATTTCAAACATGCAATTTAGGAAAATCTAAATTTATGTTTGAGTAAAGTGAATTTCAAACTAAATAAAATAAATCCACATTACCTTTTGACTGAGTGAGTGGTTTTAAGAACCATGAACTACAATATTAGCTGGAGAGTATAAGAATGAGATTTTTTATGGGTTTGAAACTAGTTCCAAGAGAGAAAATCAGAGGGTGATGTAGCTTTTTGGTGCTCTAGGTGAGTGGATATCATGTCACATATAGTTAGATGCCACTTCTAACCTGGTTCTTACCTACTGATTTAAAATAAAATGCCTTTGATCTAGGAAGAGGTGAGGAAAAATATGAGATAACCAAGATCACACTACACTTCGTATGGGGTCACCACCTGTGAAGAAGGTTTTACCATTAAAACTATTCACATGATGGTTAAACCTATAGATATTGGAGAGGTGGGGAAGGCTAATGAAAAATAATGGAATGAGATAAAACTTCCCACAAGGATGATAATAATGTGGATTCTACTAGTGAGGTCGATGATAGATAAAGGATCAACCTAATGTAAAACTATGACAATTAACAAAGGATACTAATTTTGATCTAAGGAAGCTGAGAGCTAGGTGAATAGGGTCAACATAAGGCCAAAATCATGATGTAGGTGTGATATAAGTGTGGTATAGATAATATGATATATATGAATGTTTTTATCCTTGAAACAAAGCCCATTAGGATTTTAGATCCATAATACAAAAATTAGTGCTTACATGAACAAAAAACAAGAAAAAAAACTTCCACATAATTTTGAAAAAATAAGACCTTTTTTTGAAAATAATAACCTTAACATTTCAAAATAAAACTAAAATTAGATTAAGACTAGACATTCAAATACTATTATGGAGCTCTAATACTATATCAGGAGTCCACCAGGATCTCTAGATCAAGCCATGCACAAGTCCAACAAGGAAAAGACAAGCAAATGTGTAGATGTTTGATGATAGTGAATGAAATCACAAATGATATTTTTTAAAAAAATACATAGGTTAATATCCAACACTCCATGCATAAATAGCTCATTAAGTGAGATGTATAAATAGGAGTGAATGTGTAACTTCCCTTATAATAGTGGTTAAATTTCTAGAATAGGAAATTAACTCCATACCCAAAATAACCGGTCAAAGGAGTAACTCCCACTATCTAAATAAGGATACCAAATGTAAATCCTTATGACATGTACACCTAAGCAAGCATATACCACAAGTGTATGGAACTCAAAGTGAGGTGCAATAACCCATGTGGCATGTATAGGAAATAACCACAATATAATAAATATGAGGAAAATAAACACCATACACTAACAAATATTCCAAAGGAAAATTTCCCTTTAAAATTAAACTATAGACTTCTAATTATCACTCTTGACCTTTTATTTTAACTCTCTTCCTAAACAATTGTGCCTTGTATATTTTTTTTTCTAAATGCATTTTAAAGATAACAAAATGAATTAAAAAAAGGGGAGATATAGGGGAAGGGTAAAATAGACACATAAAAATAGGGGACCAAGAGCATTAAATTATTCTCTTGGTTAGACCAAGAACATAGTTCTATGCTCCTATTTAACTAAGAGTATAATGATATGCTCATGAAAAAAAATGAAATATAGGCAACATTTAGAGAAACTAGGAGGGTATGGAGAAGAGAGAAAAAAAAGTGAAGGGAGGTAAAGAAGGTCTAAAATAAAAAGAAAATGCACTAATAGGATCCTAATTTGGGTTGATAACTGACTCATATAAAATCACCCTATATCAATGCAAATTAATGCATAAAACAACCTTTGACCAAAATTAGGAGTCTACATAATACCCCACTTTAATGCATGTATACATACATATCAAAGAAAAATAAATAAGTTTACCTAGGAGGGATCACAAAAGATGTTGTGTCTGAAACTTATATGTTTTATTGAAGTCAAAATATGAAGTGATAATGATTTAAAATTCAAAAAGAGGAGAGAGGTTATCTTATCTCAAATTCAATTCCTACAACATGAAAAATACAAATTAAATCTTGTGATCCTTGTAATCTAGTAATGAGCACCATGACTACCACTATCAAAAACCACAAAGATCTTGGAACAAACATCCATGATTTCATGATTGGAACATGAAAACATGTTTATTTATAGAAACATAAATTTAGTATGAGAAGCTTTACAATATCAATTTTTATCTATCTTTGATACATGAATTATGTGTACACATTTTTCTCTTTATCACATTCTTTCCTATCCATTCATTTATATATGGACTTGACCAACCTAATTTACCATAATTCAATACATGATATACTTAGTATGTTATTTAAAGTGTTATTATACTATGAAACCATAATCCAAATCAACATCTCTTTCTTCTTGGATAGTGTTGATAATAGTCAGACACTACTGGGTATTAGTAGTGTTTTCCTTCACCAATAGTGTCAAATATTCCTTAAACAAACATTTTAAAATAAATATCCCTCCCTTGGGTCAGGCCATATGTTCTACATGTTATTTGTGGTTACTAAAAGAGTCTTATATATATATACATCAATTTTATCTAGAATCACTTTAGCATTACACTTCCACATTAAAAAATACACTATCCTAAAGCATATAAATATGAAAACATATTAAAGGAACAATCCCTATTATAAGTTTGAAAACCTAAATCAGGTCAAAATTGAATATTTTTAAGTGTTGAAATACAAATAGTTAAATTATTTTCTAGCATAACACTATCTAGCACATAGAAACATAGGTAGGATTAATATGTTAGGTTTGAGACCTCTTTAGAGTATATGAATATAAGAAACTCTCAACCACTCAGTGAGGTGTAGTTAGGGATATCTAACACATATTTATAACCCATATTTATAGGTCAAGAAAGCATCTAAAGTGGACTAAGGGTTTCAATAAAAATGAGGGGAAAAAATCTCAATTCACACAAGGATCAAGTGTAGGAAATTACTCAAAAAACATATTGACATGCAAACATAACAATCTTTACTATAACATACCATAAAAAATACAAAGATAGTTTTGAAATAAAATAGAGACAAATAGTCACTAAAGGTGTTTAGGACTTACTAGTAGTGTCCTAACACATTTTGATATTTTCTCTCTTGTGCTAGGAGATTTCAAATCCATTTCAAACTATATTTAATTGTTATGCATAGAAAGAGAGCATAATAGAAAAAATAAGCTAAATACCTTATCATTTTATTATTATTTTAAATATAAAGCTCAATATCAATTTTTTTACATTAAAATTTGTGAAGTTTATGTATTATCTTATGCAATCTAAATATTCATAATTTTATATTTGTTTAAATAACTTGAATCTAAAACAAGTTATTATATTATGGTGAACCTAGTCATTATTTTGAATGTAATAAAACCTAGGTTTCCTTAGGGTTTTATCCTTGTTTATTAGGGTTTCATATCTATTTTACATTAAGGTTTTAGATCTAATTTTTGAGTTCCCATTATAAAAAGTAATATTTTCATCTTGGCACTATCCTTATTGATGTTTTCATGATCATATTAAATGTTACCTATGAAAGTTATCTCCCTTTTCTTTTTAATTTGAAGTGATAGATTAATTAGTGTAAAAATTGATCATGATAATATCCATTTGGTTTAACCTCATGTGTGTGTATGTAATTTCAAAAGGATAAAATAGATGAGATGAAAACCCATTCTTATTTAACTGATGTAAGTAGAGGAACATGTTGTTAATGATGATATTCCTAAACATGAAAAAACTTATGAAGACGATAATGAATATCATTTTATAATATATCATAATGAAATTAATGGTGTATATCCCACACAAGTTATAATTTAGTCTGATTTTATAAGCCAAATTCATATGAAACCTAATGATTTGGATATAATATTGAATATAATCATCAAGGATATAAATTAAAATAATGATAAGGTTTCACATCTAAGGAGTTATATTTAAATCTCTTTAATAAATAATAATCAATTTTTAGAGGCACACATTCTACAATAGGTATTCTCACCACTATTCGTACTATTATCACTATTTATACATTCATTGTTACACATGTGATGCTCACTCATTTTATGTGTGTGTGTGTGTGTGTGGCTAAGTTATTCCTCATATTTAAATGTCTACCCCAACTCAACATAATTTTTACCATCTTATGATGGTTATTCACGTGAAACTATCCATTGCTAAATAATATTCTATGCTTGATACTCAAATTATTATGAAAACTATTCTTGACCTTTGAGATAAGGTTTTACAATTGGAACATGGTTAATCTAGAGTAATTAATTTCAATAAATATAAAGCATTATTACATAACATGTTGGCCATAGATATTTTAGTTTTTCTATTACCTACATGATTTCTAGTAGCCAAGCTTACATTATATGATGGTAAAGGTGATCCAAAACAACATCTCAGAGCCTTTAATGCAACATGTTTATAATATGAATCAAATGATAAATTATTTACCATTTTTTTATAAAGGATATTAAATATTATTCTTTGATATGGTTCTTGATATCCATTTCCAATCAGTTCATGCATTCAATCTTCTGGTTGATCAATTCTTAGTGCACTTTTATATTAGCATTAGTCGAAAGTTGTCTTATGTTCAGATTTTAAAACTAAAGAAAGGACCCATTGAAACCATAAATGATTATGTGCTTAGGCACATGACCATGCTCTATGTGATAAAATAAATCTTATGGATAATAATTAATTTTAAGAGATATTCAATAAAATCTTATTTTTTATGATTTATAAGTTCATCATGTTCAAATATTTCCAATAGTTTGTTGACTTATGCCATATGGATAACGGATGTGAAGTTATTATCATTGTTATGAATAAGATAAGAATGGGTCTAATCCCCTAACATATTCCAGTGAAAATTTTTAGAGCAAACCCATTTTCAAATCTAGGCAAAATGTTAATGAGAATGAGGTTAAAGTAATAGTTAATGTAGTGTCATAACCTACTAATAGTCATTTCTAGTTAGATCCATAAAGGAGTAATTTTTAACTATTATTTGAACCATCTCATAGGATATTATAGAATCTAATTAGGTGTAATATCATATCAATCCATATACAAAAAGAGGTTGATATAAATAGGGAACCATGTAAGGGGTTCAACATGAATGTATATTATGATTATCACAGATATTTTAGACACTCTATGAATAAATGGTTTGGGTTAAGACATGATTATCATAGATATAATAAACAAGAATGATATTTTCACATAATAAGAATGTGAAGTTGAATATATTTTTCACCCCTCTTTTAAATCATGTATAAAAAGAGACCAAGACTAATTTTGAGGTGGATATGAATTACATGGCATGTATTCCTTCCACTTTATATGCTTTTAAGACTAAAGAAGAGGAACATCCTATTTGATGGTATTATTAATACACTTAATGACATAAAAGTACATGTAGCTACTATCAAATTTGATTTTCATGATATTTTTGATGATGATTTTATTAATGTGCCAGTATTTGTGCATACTTACATTGACTTATGGCCTAAATACATTAGGATAGTGATAATAGGTCAATGAAAAATGTTTACACTATGACATTGTTTACTATTATTAGATACACACATAAGGATCTAATAGGTATAAAAAGGTAGTGAAAGGATTTTATGAAAAGAGAAAAAACCATCTTGGGAGCATTTTTTTACCACTCATTGTAGGGTATGTGGAAATTGATACTTTGTTAGTTTTTCCTAATACAGGGACATTCAACATGTTAATAGGGTGTCCCTGGATACATAATATATGTGTAGTATCATCTTTGGATCATTTATGTGTGAAGTATGTCTATAGCAACCAAGTGGTTATAGTTATAGGTATTTCATATGAGTATCCTATCATGTTGGAGATATTTCCTAGGAAACCTCCCCCACATATTATAACATAAATTGTAAAATTTTATTCTATAAAAGGTAGTTCAGAGATAAGTAATTGATATTCCTTGAATACTAGTGATTAAACACCAGTTACATCATATGCCTATTTAGGTATCATAATAGATGCTATCTAATCTATCAAATCCTAAGTTAGCTATAAAATACACTTTGAGTGTTCTAAAGTGAACACCATATTATACTCCTTGAGTATAACATAGTTTAAAGTATACTATGATTTCTATATCTCCACAACATACAAATGATAATATGGGCTAAGATGATAATGATGCATATGTTACATTATGTCATCACTTATTAGATTAATATATAAATAAATATGTTACTTCCCATTCATGATCATTTATATTTTACATGATTGATCCAATACCTATATGTGAGAACCCCATTATTGGGATCATTAGTTAGCATAAGCATATTTCAAATAAAAAACAAAAAACAAAAAATATGTTGTAATGATATTCAAAAATATGAAACCAGGACCTATGCATGACATGATTTACTATTAAATAATTGATTTATGTTATCATATACATGGTATATTACATATCCATTTTCTATGCATATGCTTTTTCATGGTATACATGGGTGGGATGTAGGACATAACATGTTACTTATGATAGATGAACATATAGATGTGGGACATTCCTACACCTAAGGGTTACCTTTTTATAAGGTCCATAATTATCCTTCATTTTTCTCATTAGTCTATTTTTAAATAACTTCATATGTTTTTATTCACACTCCTTTGGTCTACATTATGTTTCTATATGTACATATTATATGAATAATGTATATGCACATTGTTTTGTTTAAAAGTAGTTATCTTTATATAAACTAGTATGATTTAATAGCTTGAATGTTTATGGTATTAATAATGGAAAGTGAAAATGTAGAATATAATTACTTTACGGTTTTTAATACCCACATATATGGATAAAATATATGTTTGAATTGATAGAAACATGTAACAACTATTGTGCATAACCCACATCAACTGGGTGTACCTCATAACAATTGGGTGCAACCTATAACATCTCTTTTGTATCTTGTAGCATATTTTTTCCAACCTATATCAGTTTTATACAATATGTGGTAGTTGTTATACAACTCATAGTAGTTTTTATATAACCTATAAAAAATATTCAACAACCTATAGAAATTATTATTTAACCTTTAGTAGTTATTGTTTAGCCCATAGAAAATGTTATAAAAAATGTAGTAACTATTATCTAACCCATATAACCTAAGTAGATAACCCATGTCAACTAGGTATCTAACTTGTCATAACTAGAACTAATGAGTAACATCTACCATTGACAACTTGTGGAAACTATGATATGTAGTTGACAGTTTAAAGATAATTTACTCTATAATATAAGGAATATAATTATGCTTATAATCAAGGAAAAAATAAATCAATGTTAATAATGTAATATAATCGTTCTTCCTCCATTGTACATACTTGAATATTATTTAAATAATGGAAAACTAATTTTTAATTTCTATTGTTCATGATTTTTAGTTGCAATATCATATATTATTTATGCTATCTTAGTATTGTTGTTTAGATTTTTGTATTCTAGGAATAAACAAAAACTATGGTTATAACCTATATATTATGTATATCGAATACTAATATCCTACCTTCTTAATTTAAGAGAGAATTTAAAAGTTAAAATTAAGTTAGAAGTAAGATGGTAAAGAAGTAAAGCTTAGTATGGTTAAATAAAATTATTATTTAAGTTAAATTATAATTCGATTGTAATGTATATGTAACAATTCTAATTCAATAAATAAAGAAGTTACTTTTATTTAATATTATCTTAAGTGAAGAGGAACTCAAGCTCTAGTCCAATTGAGGTAGGGCCCACTTGGAAATATTTGGTAGTTTGGTTTCCCATCCATTAGATAGTTTCTTTCTACTGCATATGCATTTTGATTCCATTTAATTTCATTCCTTTAAGTGTGTATTTTTTATTTTATTAAGTATTTTAATTATATTTATGCATTTCATTTCTATGTGGGAATCTCCCAAACATAGATATATATTTCAATTATTGAAAATTAATTTATTTTAATTTCCTTTCATGAAATTTACTTCCATGTAATTAAAACTCTTCAAGTGTATTTCCCTATACAAAAACATTAAACACCTCAACCTTTGAATGAGACTAGTGTTTCATATAAAATGTTGACATCTTCCCAAATACACGCATTGGGTTAAAAATTAGTGAAAATTTAAGAGTTAATAAGTCAAATTAATGCTCTTTGAATAATCCCATTGGGTTATAAGCAAGATTTTCTACCTCAAATTAATGGATAGTTTTATTTTTCTTGTCATTTTGGTTTCATTTATTTGGATAGGTGTAAAAAATAATGTCCTATGAGGTTGAGTTATATTTCCTACTTAATATATTAATTTTCTTAGTTTCTATATTAAATTTATTATTTTATAGATTAAATTTTTATTTGTCACATGATTTTCATCCTTCATTGCAATAAAAAACTTAGGAAGATCATAACTCTTTTTTGTCTCTACTTGATATATCATTGCTTAGGAAAATTTAGAATAAATTTCCCTAAAAGGATTGATCCTATACAGGGGAAGAAATGGATGAGAAAGGGAAGAGCTTATGTTGGTAATGACATAGATAATGTATTTTTTGATATATATCAAGAGATACAAGATCTCAAAACTAGGATTAATAAGATAAAAGAAAGAAATAATAGACTAGATGCTCCAACTAGAGAAAAATAGTAAGAAATAAGGTAGGATGATAAATAAATATATGCACATGCACCTAAAATAATTTATAATGCACATGAAACCAAATATATATCAATTGACCATGCACATAAAACCTAACTTATAAAAAATTCATGTGTACCCATGCCTAGAAAAATTAACTTTACATCTATTAGGAAAGAAAAGAAGTATGTAGCAGTTGATCTATGCCTTTTGGTAAGGAAGATTGATCTATAAAACTTGGTATTGTATCAAATAATGAAGAAATATTACATGTTTCAATCAATCATGGAATACATTAGGCACTTATTGGTGAGATGAAACATGTAGTGATTACAATTATAATATAAAATGTGCATAATGATAAGGAACATAAACATGCAACAATATTTCCTCTATCTACTTATGAGAAAACACCATCTATAGTAATTTAAAACATAGATACAAATACCATAAATGATATTGATGGAGGAAATCAACAAAAAATAGATAAATTGGAGCATTTTTAGGGTGGTTTAGATATAACCTAATTTGGAGAAAATTTAATTTTTGATGAATATTTTATGTTAAAAAAGAGGGGAAATGTCCCTATATTTGAAGGCTGACCTTATTTCTTGTGAGGGTTTTGACCATTGAACCCACTAGGGGATATTTCCTCCAGAAACCTACTTTGAATTATAAAGACAAACAAAAAGTGGTGGGGGAGTTGTACCAACTGAAAGAGATATTTTTTTACTCTTCTACATGTGTAATTGAGCTAAAATGCTCTTATTCATTCAAAAAACTTTACAACCACCTATAAATGTTATTTATAGAATTGAGTATAGAATAACAAGGAATGATGTGAGAAATAAATGGATCCTTTTGTATGAAAAAAGGCAAGAAAAAATTATTAAGATCCTATAAATAGAGTGGATGATCCAAAATCAATGGAAAGAGGATGTTTTGACTATTTATTGCTTTGATTACTATAAATACAATCATGAGTGTAGATGCAAAGATATTTGGGTAAATTAGGACAACATATGAAAATAGATGAAATATGTAAACTATAGAGATGATGTTGGAGATTAAAATTTATTTGATTTCATTTTGTTCTAAGTTTATTTAGGTGTGTAGGTTTTATCTTTATGTGAATTTATAATTCACAAATTCCAAATTTATGAGGGGTCACACCTCTTTTATCCATTTTAAATGGAATTTAAAATTACATGTCACATGTAAATCCTCCCACACTTGTCATACACTTTACCCTCTTCTCATGGGGATTTGTGACATTAGGCACACACTAATAAGGTTGTTTAAAGTCATGATAGAGTTTTATTAGTAACTCCTCTTTCCTTCTAACTCTATTTAATGAGCTATTTCCTCTCCCATTCTACCCAAGAATATATTGAGACACTTGCTTATGGATTAAGGCCCATCCATATTTATCATTATCTTTTTATCTACTAAGATTATAATTAGAGAATATTGTTTTGTAAGGATTATTAATGCACATGGGGTTTTGTCCATTGATTTGGCTTACCCACTTAACAAATTGTGTCCCACATTATCTTGATGACTTTATTTTTAAGTGACATTTATTTTTTGTATTTATTTTCTTAATTTTAATGTTATTAATTTAATATCATGTGGATTATTCTAATATATTAAAGGGAAGAAGTCTTATTTGTATCTCAAATGGGACCATGGCCACTAATGCAAATAAATTCAAGTATGCAAACTAACCCTTTGTTATTTTTGTCACTTTCACATCTAACTATCAAACCAAAAAAGTACCAAATATAGTCATGGCATCCACCATCTCACAACTAATAGCCACAATAAAAATCTATGTTTAGAAAACACCAATAACTATGATTGGTCTTGCTATCAAAAATATCTAATAACCCAACATAACCTCTCCCTTAATCATCTCAATCAAAATGTAACCATAGTGATAAGTTGGATTAACTAATTTATAATAATGAGTTGATGACATATCCAACCACTAAATTCCATTCACACTGAAGGATTATTGTAGGGCCACAACCAAATTAATCAAAATAGTATATATATTTAAGGAGGTTTATGAAACAAAAAATAAACATTCCATTATCAATAAATGATCCAATACTTAAACTAAATCCATTCACAAGTAAGGTTGTAATATTTTTCCAAGTTTTTATTTTCACAAATGCTTGAATCATGTAATGAAACAATCTTAGTGAATATTTGAATTTATACATAAACTACAACATTCTAGTGTGTATATTCCTTTATTTGAGACTTATCATAGATGTATCCACATATATAAAATAAATATAAGATCTATGCTTGAGGAAAATAAGACATAAGATGAAATATTTTCACATAACCTAAGTAATTGGGATATTTTTTGATCTTACACTTGAAAAAATGGTTTTGCTCAAGCCTTCTAAACCAGTCATACTTATTTTGTATATACACATAGTTGGTTACATAAAATACAAAATTATAATGTTTATATTCCATTATTTGAGAGTTAATAGATGTATGCACATATATAAAATAAATATAAGATCTATGCTTGAGGAAAACTGGACATAATATGAAAGGTTTACATATAGCCCAAGTAATTGGACTGCTTGTTGATCTTACACTTGGAAACATGGTTTTGATCAAAATCCCTATAAACCATTAAACCTTATTTTTTATATACACATAGTTGGTCCATTTACTAAAAAAAATAATTAAGATCATCCATAAAAAATGAAACAATGGAATACAAAAATCTCAAAGGACTTCACTCTACCCCTTCTCTCTTTAAATGTTATAATAACCAACTATCAAAATCAAGGGGGTTGTAAAAAATTTTATTACAAAAAAGGATTAATGGGAATAACTCATAGCTTGAATGATACTAAAAATCAAATCCATCTTGGGGAGGTAACCAATAATGTTTTGAGAGGCCTTAGTTTACCACCAATGTGTCATTTAGATAAGTCATTTATTTTTCTCTTAGCAATAATTTGTATAACTATGATATTATTATGTCTATTCATAGTTTTGTATCCATTTTATCACATGGTATGTATATTAAATATGTTTATTAATTTGATTCAAAAATTATAGTATAGTTTTATACTATTGGTAATTTAGTATCAATCATTATTAATTTGATTATCATAAGCTACCAAGGTCACCATGTAGCAATTTCTACAAGTAAACCTTATTAAAATGATACAAGCCTGAAATAGTTCCTATAGTAGGTCATGGGTAAGTTCTTGTAGGGTAGCCTATATAAACTACTATACGCCAGCCTATATAATTTATTTTATCTTTCTACAAGCTATTTTGTAAATTTATACAAATTAAATATGTAGTATTACTAAAAATTGAATAAGATTTAGTTGCCAAACATAGTGCATTTATGAGTTGTAGATCAAATAGTATGGTCATTTCAAGATGAAAATAACAATCAAAAGTTAGTGTTGTAGCCACACACATAACCCTAACTAGACAAAAAACCATCTCTATGGTTGGAAATCATGGGAAATGACCAATATTCTATTTTATGAATTCCTATTATTGATCAAAATATAACTTATGAGCACCAAATGTAAACACTTTCATATTTAGCTATTTACATAACATGTGCACACTAAATTAATACATTTATTATAATTTTATCAAACATTGATTGTCTTCAATGAAATATCATCCCAAATATAGGATATTTGAATCCTATTAGGGATATCATTACTCTACACTAACCTATCACATCGATGTTGTCTTAAGAATCATTTAGCACAAGTTTAGTTCTTGTCTATGTTAACCAACAATTTTACAATCCTTCCTATATGATCCATTAGAAATAAATAGATAGTTAGAACTTTAATGAAAAAAAACCATAAACATCATCTACTAGAACTTAAGTAAACCACCTGAGGTAGATATAATCATAATGTTTTTATAATTAAACAACAAAACAATGTTGGGATTTTTCTTGATAAAACATATCTTATCGAATGTTAATTTTATATCTTAAATAAATTACATCACTTATACTTTTATTATTATTTTTTAATGTTGATTTTATTTTATACAATGCATGTCAAGAAGCTTTTCAAGTTTGCAAGACATCCTCATGTCAATACATGCTATTTAAGGACTGGGTTGGATAAATTCCTTTCCATATCCTCACCTATATATCTTATAAATCACCATGGGTTATCCATCATCAAAAAAACGGGTTAGTTAACCATGCCAGACATGCCATCAATACATACTTTTATGGTAGATAACTTAATTTTATGATAACTACGAATGAATTACTTATGGTTATATATTTTATTAACAATTATTTTGCTTTATTATATTTAATGTTATTGTGCATCTTGATTATCCACTCATCTGATATTTAATGCAAAAAAAAATCTCAATGGTTCCACTATTATATAGTTGTTAATACCTTATGAATTTAATATGACCATCCTAAATAAGCCTAAAGTTTATAATGTAATTTCTAATTATCATTCAAAACTAAAAATATAATTAGTAAAGTATATATGTGGAGGATGAATATATATTCTTTCTCTCTATGCAAGTTCCTAAGTTTGTTAACACCTCAGTTTCAAGATTTTTTATCAACATTTCTTTGTACACAATGTCTACCCATCAGAGTGATCGATGCTAGAGTCTATATAAACCCACACACTTTGATGAAATCTATTGATAAAATTATCATCACCTAAATGTCATTGTACACATATTGTGGGATGATGGGTTCACTTTACAAAGATATTTCCATTGGATGACTAGTCAATGTTTCATTTTTTCATACAAACCAAGCTGAAATTTAGTTCATATGGCTTAAGTTTGATTAAAAGTTGGATAACGAGATCAAATTAAGAAGAAATTTAGGTGTACACTCAAGTTTCCAATTTATTTGGGGGTTGTATAGGATGGTAAAACTATTCATAAGTTTTCATCATGTCATAATTTTATCAAAAACTCAAAAGTAAAAAAGTAAAAAAAAATCAATAATAGAAACCCTCAGGGGTTGTTGACCTAAGTGTTGGTTAGAAAAATAACATGTTGCCTAGCCAAATATTGAATAAAAAACCTTGATTGTATAATTATATTATTGGATGATCAAGGTAAAAATATTAAAAATAATAATAAAATAAATAAATATAAATAAAAAAAAGATAACATCAAGTATTAAAGTAATATGCTTTGTCTTTTTCATTTGTTGTCATTTATAATTTATTGCATACATAATGGATATAGTTTTAGGCTTATAATTAATTTGTATCTACAAGGATAATAGTTTATCATGTCATTGATATGTGTCCTAGGAACCTATAACATATATAGACACACCACCATCATTGCATATGATCAAGATAATATTTTTCAGGGGTTATGGGCTCCATGTTATTCTTTCATGATTTATATTACCACCTACCCTACTATAGATTATTTCCATCCATTATAGGACTATAAATCCATGTGATTTTTATGTCTATGTGGTTTTACATTCAGTTGGGTTGGATATTATAGGACCCACATATGAACATGCAACCATTACTTCCTTGTTATAATTTTTTCAACCACTATTGTGTTTTTATCCTTGTTACCACTACCACCAACTTGTATCTAGCACTTGTTACCTTGATATATTCATCTTGTCTATTAGTGTTTTATATTTTTTAACTTCTAAAAATAGCTAAAAAACCTATGATTTTTTCATAGTTATCAAAAGTGGTTGTTATATTTTTGGTATGTTTTAATCCATGTCCATTCAGTTTTGCATCACCAAATAAATCATAAGGGTCCTATTAGAGTCCCAAAATTTCTTAAATATGATAGTATTATATTTAATTTTTATTCATTCTACATTGTCACTTATCACTCAGGGTGTTGATTATTTAATTCATAACTTGGCTGCATTACCTAGTGGAATACATGCTAATACTTTAACTAAATAGCTACTAGAATATTTTACAATTCCATTATTTTAATGGCAAGCCTTTGCATAAACCCAAGTAATTATACTATTTATTTAATATAATTATGGTTTTTTTTTCCATTTTCAATAGTTATTAACATTTTTTAAATTTTGTGTTATTTCCTATTATTTGTTACAATATTTTACTAGTGTTGATTCAACCATGTCAGTTATCCTATCCAATTTATATGCCTTGTTTAGTTAACCTTATTCCTAGTCATCCCACTTCTTATTAGATTGACCTAAACAACTCTCATGATGTCAACTAATTGTCATGTTCCCTAGATTTTAATTTAATTATCACACTTATGCATGCCCCATTTATTAACCACCTTTCCATAAATAAACCATGTAGTTCACTTGAAAATAGGTGTCTATCTATTTAAACCTAATTTGGATGTGGATCTTATTGGGTAGATAGGGTTAAGGATATATAAATGATAGGGCACAAGGGTGAATATAATATCAACAAAATGCCAATTAAATGGTAAACTTAGATATACTATATGTTGAGTTTATTAAATTGAGATAAGCTATTAATGGAAAGTAAAACTATGCTAGATACAAAAATGAAATAAAATAACATACTTATCTCATTTTTATTATAATGTAGATTTGTATTTATAATAGGATAAAATTCGGTAGGAAGATGATTCTTGAATAATTATCAGATTCAGGATCAAGTGCCTATAGCTCTCTGGATAATAACATTAGCTTGTGAATATTGCATTGATATTAAAATCTAAGTTCAATGATAGTATCCTATATTAGATATTTAATGAAATTACAACTTATATGCTTCTAAGTTTGGCTTTACCTTCACTCTGGTGTATTAAGATTTAGGTCATGGATTTTCACTCCTTGCGAAATTGAAAAACCATATTTTTCCATATTTAATGTGACCTTAAGGAAAAATGGGTTAGTGGGCACATAGTGTAGAGCTGACCCACAATGACACCACTATTAAAAGGCATTGATTACATATGAAATACTCTATAATAGGTCCTTAGACTCATGTATTTCTCCCCAATATGTTGGCTTGTGTGTGAAGCATGCAATATATGTAAATAAAGTACAATAGTGACCTAGCATATATATCTTAGATATGTCTTATGCTAAAATTATGTATAAAAATGGTACCATGTATAGTATTATTCCATAATTATGAATATGAATAATATAATTATGTGCTTTGGTCAATTTGGATAACTATGTAAAGTGTGGAGGACATGCTTCCAAAGCATGCCCCCACTATATATGAGAAATTGAAACAATCCTATTTTTTTTGAAGTTATATATCAAAGTACATAATGGAACATAAAAAGGTCCCAATGCATGAATATATGTAGTGAAATTAAGCTCAATGAATCTATGGGAAGTACAAGAAACTCATGACCAACATCTCAATCATATCAAAAGGATAAGGCTAAATCAACTAGAATAGAATTGAGCACATTCTTGAATGTCTAGTTATCTAATTGATAGATAAATAATCCAAAAATATAAGAGTGGAATAAATAATCATGGGGTGGATAACATCACACAAGAGAACATCATATTGACTAAGCATACAATTGGCCTTTGGAGATAAATACTCCTCATGCTATCGGATCACTCATCATGTTGGAGGATCACTATCTTGTGAGTCATCTATAGGGATCTAGCACCTAAATGTTACTAAATTTTTGTTTAACTATCCTACCAGTTATTGAATAAACATAGGAATTCACACCATTTAGTTAGTATGCATATGACCTAGCAAAAATTCATTGCTTAAATAATCTTAGGTGTTAACATAGGTGTTAATTAAGGAAGATAATGATTTATTAGCTCCTGATTAAGGTGGAATATTCCATCATATAATAAAATATGATCATTAAGGTTTCCATTGGATATTAATCCCTAACCAATTCCTATAACTATTTATTGATTTAATGAATATACTTACAAGGTATACTAGGAATCCAATAACAAGGGTGAGTTAAATATTTAAGGTCACACATATATACTATAACTAGTAACTATCTATACTCACATAATTCATAAATGACATTTTTAGCCAACTTCCAACAATCAAGAGTTGTATTATAAACATCTAAATTTATTACCTTTTAGTAAAACATGAAATGTCTCCAAAACACTATCACACCATTAATGGTAAAATTCATGATAGAAATTGTGAGTCCATATACAAAAATCATTAGTCTATCTTACTTCATTGCTTAAGCAATGCAAGTAAGCTCACTAAAAATGACATTATGACTAACAAGAATTTGTTTCTATAACATACGAATGAGTACATATTGCTTGAACTAACAATAGACTATTTTTCATAACCCATTTAAAACATATTAATTCCAATAAAGATTATAAAAGGTTAAGGATATGTGTTTAATAACCATGCTATAATTAAAAGATGTCATAAAACATCATTGTAATGCCATAACGTAAGATAGTCTATATGATAAGCAAACATAAGTAATGTAAGGCATGAAGTTCATGAATCATTTGGTAAGTCCCCATTCTAATCATTATCAAGTTAGGAGGAATATTATGGAACAACCAAAACTTGATTGTTCTTTTAATGGTCCATAAAGTTTAACTCCATATAGTTGAACCAATAAAGCCCTTAGTCATCAATATCTAATTAGAAATATAATACTTAAAAGATTTTATTACTATTCTTTCCACAAAAGATAATAAATATTCCCACTAGAGCATGTTTGGACACTTATTGAATCATCTTTATGTGAACTAGTTATGGTGTAACAACCAACTTTGACAAGAGATACAAATCACCACTTTATTATTTTCAACAAATTGTTATTGATTGTCAAATGCAAGAATAATGTAATTACATACATGGTTTCAAGTGTTCCAATAATAACATTTTTTAGTCTTTTGTGCCAACATAAAATCAAAAAGTATATTCTTTATGCACATACAACAACAAATGAGGCTCAAGTATCTCATGATGAATTCTAATTACACCATTACTCACATGGTAAATGAAACTGATACAATGTGTATCGAAGATGTAAATACAATTTGTTAGATATACATGAACCAAGGAACTATAATCAAAATGCCTCAATGTCAACATAATGTCCAATAATGCTCATATTATAACTTAATAATATTATAAAACTGCAAAATGCAATGAGATGAACTATCAAATAAAATGAGTAGATAGATATAATCCATTGATCAAACATTGTATATTGATAGGCATGAGAAAAAATAAGCTTATAAATTCAATCCAGGTATAATAATGAAGAAGGATGAACACTGCAAGAGGGACACCCTCAAAAGTATCCCTATGAACCCTCCATGAGTGGACCTTACCACCCCAACCATCAGCCTGGTAGAGGGTTTCAATAATTAGGTACTCAGGCAATGTAAGAATATATAAACAATATTGAGCCACCAATAAAGACTTATAAAACCATCAATGAGGACAAAAGAACAATGTAGAAACATAAAGCCAAACACTCAACTAAACAATGGCTTATCCAAGCATAACATAATTAATCATAAGGGAGGTAACTCCCAATGACCACACTATTTAGTCGAGTCAAAGAAAAAGGAAAGCATAACACTCAAAAATAGAATTTAGATTGAAGGGGTTCTAACATAGCCCAGTATGATGACCTTAGTTTCTTTATATAATTCAATAAGTTTGAAACAATGCAAAAGCAACCTCAATTAACCATGGCATAACAAAATAAATGGTCTTAAGTTAGAAATTTCATCTCCAACCAGTTGAAGAGAACTCTACACCAATCACAAAAGTAAAATTGAGGTAACAAAATCATTTGATTTGTGATAGGGAGAAATTATATGAAGTTCACATATGTTTATTTCATCATATCCAGAGTCTCAAACATATAATTACATGTGTATGTGTGTGTGTGTGTGTGTGTGTGTGTGTGTGTGTGTGTGTGTGTGTGTGTGTGTGTGTGTGTGTGTGTGTGTGTGTGTGTGTGTGTGTATACATACATACACACACACACACACACACATGCACGCACACACACACACAAACACACACACACACACACGTATACAAACACACACATACACACACATACATACATGTGTGTGTGTGTGTGTGTGTGTGTGTGTGTGTGTGTGTGTGTGTGTGTGTGTGTGTGTGTGTGTGTGTGTGTGTGTGTGTGTGTGTGTGTGTGTGTGTGTGTGTGTGTGTGTGTGTGTGTGTGTGTGTGTGTGTGTGTGTGTGTGTGTGTGTGTGTGTGTGTGTGTGTGCGTGCGTGTGTGTGCGTGTGCGTGCGTGTGCGTGCGTGTGTGTGCATGTGTACA
>JARHVA010001027.1:2115000-2125000 GCA_037957365.1 Torreya grandis
AGGTGGCTAAATGAATGCTAAATCCATAAAGTGACCATTATGCACTAAGATCCCATGGCCAAGTCATGACACACATGGTGTACACTCTGAATGAGTAAGGGGGATACTTATGCAAGGGGAAAAGTGGATTTTTAGCCTATGAGAGACTCCACTTCCTAACCTATACTTGATCCAAATATTTACAGATGTAGTGCTTTTGTACCCTCTACCTCATACATTCACCAATACTCAATGCTAGAATAGTGAATACATGATTACACAACACATTACAACATTATACCCTAGCAGTTCAATCAAATAGAAAATAGTTTCACATAGAAAAACACATCACATGGATGGTGTATAACCATATTACCACATACCTAATATATTAACAACACAAGTCACATTTATTTTCAATACATGCACACAAAATAATCATGCAATAATTTTAAAACATAGATCCATACAAGGTCCATGTGATTGATTTCAAAAATGGGATCTAATTTACCATCATTCACATGCTCAACCATTTACACATAACATTATTTCTATAGCAATGCTAATATTAATAAGATAAAGTGAAAATTCATAAGATCATTACTTTCATATAGGTGTAAGAGATACCAAGTTACATGATTTGACATAATCAACAAAATGTAAAGTTTCACATAATAAGGTTGCTATCAAATAAGTATGTGAAAGTACACAGGGTCAACCTGCACAAATATACTAAAGACATGAATTACATGATTTAGTAAGATAAATGAAAGGTAATATTTATACAACACATAAAATTTATACATATGATGAGGAACCATATGAAACAGGGCACATAGAAATGACTTAGGCATTCAATAAACATGCCAAGGTAGTTTCACATAATAAAAATAATGCACATGGTGGTGAAGCACAAAGGTCCATGACTCACATCGGTTCACTCAATGTCTAGATGTAATATATATGACACCAAATAACCATCATAAAGTATACAAAATCAGCCCCAAGGATCTCAAATCATAATCACTTTCTCTCAAGGGAGGTTGTGTTCCAGCAATGATCCATAAACTATGTTTAATTCTCAGATATAAAAAAATAAACAATTTAAATATTATATTCTAAAACTCTCAATTCCCATTTAATGACATAGAAATTGGTTATAAAATGTTCTAAGAATGAATATAAGTAAATTGACAAACTTTGTAAATTCATTCCTACATTTAAATTTTTTATTTTTGTGTCTTTTATAATTTCCTGCAATTAATCTTAGTGTCTCATTAAATCATTCATGAATTGAATTAAATGAGATGAACTTAGAAATAACTAAAAACTAAAATTTGACACCAAATGTGATAATGAAGTTCACCCATTTGGGCTTCATCTCTGGGTTTGTGAAACAACAAACTAATCCATTAAAATCTAATGAAAATATTATATAAATTACCAACTTACATCAAAAGTGGATTTGTGACCTGTAATAGTTTTGAGAACCAATTTCATAAAGATTCTAAAATTGACCAACAATTTATCTCCTCAAATCCCATAGCACTTGTTTTTTTATCCATGCTTTTGGGCATGCTTCACCATTAGATCATATGCAAACTCTAGGATTTGGTCATATTGTAGATTTGTGGAGTGTCTCTAGTTTATATAAATGTCAAACTCCTTAAAAATGTCCCTACAATAACTATATTGTTCTCCCTTGGTAGAGGTTTTTATCAAATAGGAGTATTAAAATTGCAATATCACAATCTCAAGACTACGTGTTTTCAAAACTATCTCCACACACATATATATTTCTTCCAACGCTATATGCCTTTCAAAAATAGAAGAAAAAAAATAAAATGACCATACACAAATATCTTCCTTGGTTGAAAAGGCCATACCAATTGAAAAAATTATTTACAAGTATATATAGCCATACTGTCTTGGTTTTGTGTTCTTATCACTATTCATATATTTATTCTATGACTCAAAGGCCTTTGTAAAATTAGAAGAGGAAAATGAAATTACATAGAATCAGGTTTTTTTACCTTCACTCATATATTAAAGACTCTATAATAGGCATATGATAGATTCCTTCTATTTGAGATACGTGTGTTCCTATAACACCAACATTATTTATCTACAATCCAACAATTTACAAAATGGATACAAGATCATCAAATGGATCCAATTACAAGGAAACCTCTACCACATCTTAGGTCTTAACATAGAAGCCTGGTAAATGGAATCATAATCATCATGACCTCATGGTCTTGCAAACAGAAGTCTATTCCATCCATAATCAATAAATTTATTTTTAGCCATTATAGGCTCATGATCTGTGTGTCTTTATTTGGATATCATGCATCCAAAGCCAATATACCTTTCAAACATAGACACATTTCTTGCCCAAATCAACTCTAACAATTATGACAATATATAGAATCCAGCTAGTGGCTTTCATACAAAATCACTCTCCATCTAAAACTACCTAGCTTGGCCCTACCAAGTAGAAGTTTTAATTTATCTGCTGACTATCTACAAATAAATATATAATAATGTTTATCTTGTGATCCATCGTCAAAATTTAATTATACAAATTTCCATTCATGTTTTTGTCTTCCATTGCTAGAACCATATAAAATAGAAGATCATGAAATGTTGTTGATTCGGTCTATATCTTTCAAAGTATATATAAATCACCCAGGCCTATGGCCTTACAAATAGGCATATAAAAATTACCCAAGCCTATGGCCTTGTAAATAGGCATATACGATTTGGTCTTCAAGCACAACTTGGTCTCTGTGTGCCTTTTACATAGTTGTGTGTTATGACCAAGAGTCTATGTCCTCAGGCCTTTATCATCGATCCCATAGTGAGCTATTAGTTCCATCACATTTTATTTTGTCTTCAATATTGAAATCCATACTAGATGGAAAACCACATAAGGATTTCTCACATTAAAGATTACATTGGTAACCACCTCATACATTATGGCCTAATGGGATCTATGAACATGACCTTCCTCTTACTTATACTCAATTCTACCAAATAGAAAACCATGCCCAATAATCCCTTGAGGCATATTCATTTTTACTAAATAAGGATTAATATCCCACATTAATAGGGAGGATGGCTAGGTTAATCTGAGTCACTATCCTATTTAATCATGTTTATAAGACATGTTAACCTCCTTTCATGCTATCAACACTAATTGGAGATCTTTGGTGGTTGTAAAAAACCACAACAAAATACATTTTGACTTATTTTGTACATGGAATTCTTGTTCAATCGAATTATCACACCCACCTTGGATAACTCATGGTAAAAACCACCACACCCATTTTGGAAGAATATACCTATAGTTCCTTAAATAAGGATAAACCATGCAACATGATTAAATGGAATGATAAATCTGTGAAGAACCATGCATGTGGAAGTGGGAATAATTATAAGTGGGATTTGGTATAAGATTATCCAATGATTAAATAAAACCATAAAATAGGATATTAATATAAAAGATTATCATGATGGGATAATCATGGAGGAATAAATATTTTTCCAAACTATATTATTAAAAATCCTCTAGATCAAACCTACCCAGTAAGACCCTTTTAGTCCCCAAAAGGTCAAATCACTTATCTATAATTTCTCTTCTTTGCCATTGAAATATTCATGCACTATTTCAACATACAGGAGCCAAAATAACATATGAAGGAATTATGGAGTCAATTTGTTACAATGATACAATTAAAAACTCCATTTAAAAACTATCAGTGAAATAAGATGATATAATACTTCCCTACAAGAATTTAACTATCCAACTAAAATTGCAACCTATTCATGGAGAGTAACACAAAATTTGTATCCATTCTTCCAACTTGACCTATTTCTAAACATAGTCATAACCTCTGGTGAATTATCTCAAACCCTGTACTACATGAAGGCTAAGGTATTCTCCTTGTTATCAAAATCACACAAGGGAAATCACATTGTGATGCATACACCTATAGGACTTGAATGAATTTTAAACCTGTATACTTGTATTTTTACAAATGTTTCCCATATATGGGTCTTAAAAAGTAATTCTACATGACATATATGAGAAACATACATGTGAGTGCAAATAGTTTTGAAATACAAACATTGCCCATAATATAGTGGGACTTAAACATGTATACAAAGTATAAAAATGTGCAATGAGTTTTTCTATCCTAAGGTGACTAATGCACAATACTTATCAAACTCCAATGTTAACTTGGAGAATTTATATAATAATATCTTCTTTACAACTCTACAAGTAACTTGCAAGCAAATATAATATAAAGGTGAGAAGAAAAATAAGAATTTTAAACCTATTTCGAGGTTTCCTTCACCATCTAACTACACCCTAATTCATACCTCCACAACTCATCCAAGATAAGTTAGATTCCCAAAACTTATCATAATGGAAACCTGAATAAGAGATAACAAAAGATAATATCCTTCCAAACATAAAGGTTATCAATTTTCTTTCCTATATTTAAGTTTTTAGTAAATCCCTAAATATTTTTTGAAGAGTAACTGAGCATATTATTCCATACCATATCTATGCTTATCAAAACTATCCAATTAAACCATATAATCCATAAGGATTGTTCCCTTTATATGGTTTCAATCAATTGAATAGGAAGTTTCATCTTTTCAACTCTATCTCAATAAGAGTTAGATGATCAATGTTATATTCTCAAAGGATTTTTAAAACAAGTGCACATAAAGGTATGTTTTATTTCTAAATTAACCCACACAAAGGTTAACCTGATGTCAAGGATTCAAACCAAAAATTGTGCCACATAGTTATATTAAAAATAACTCATACCTCTTTGATAATTGTGAAGTACACATCGATTGAGTATTGGTTGGCATTTTGTTGGTTTTAAATTTCTTTTTTAATTCTTTAAATCTTCAAAAAAGGTATGAAAACATAAACCAAATTAACAAACAATTACAAACTCAAAACTCAAAGTGCAAAACATGTTCAATATTGAACAATACCTTATTTCCATTTATATATCTTATCATGGAAATGGTCTTTTCACTTGTTCCTATCATGAAGAACATAGGCATCCATAGTATAATTAGTAACCCAAAATATAAAGACTAAAAAACTAGTTATCAAATACCAAAATATTATGTCAATAACAATGTTAAA
Source organism: Torreya grandis (assembly GCA_037957365.1). Lineage (NCBI taxonomy): Eukaryota > Viridiplantae > Streptophyta > Pinopsida > Cupressales > Taxaceae > Torreya > Torreya grandis. The sequence continues at coordinate 2,120,156 of JARHVA010001027.1, forward strand.
TCAGACCATAATCATACCTCAATCTACCCTCTATGTAAGACTGGAAATAGAACTACAACTAATTACTCTTGGATGTGCATCACTAAAAATGCCTTGAATTTTATCTGAATGCACTCCAAGGAAGAAAGGTTGATCCTTTCACAACACCATCTCACTCCTGCAAGTGACAATGTGCTAAATTCTTCATCCATGTTGACCCTGTAGGGCTAGTGGTTCCATAACCTTGGCTATTAGAAGCTTGTCTTCTTCTAGCAAATTGAAACACCTTATAATTTCTCTTTGCACTAGCCTTCATGCATGGTCAACTCAAATAAAAGAATCATAACCAATATTTGATATATAGAATCAAACTCTAATCTAAAGTATATCTAGCAACTAAATCTAATCTTGTAATCACCTGCTCTGATACCAAATTTGATCCATAAACCAAATTTAATTCTTAGATAAAAATAAATAGTTTAAATATTAAATTATGAAACTCTCAATTCCCATTTAATGACATAAAAATTGGTTGGAAAATGTTCTGGGAATGAGTATAAGTAAATTGACAAACTCTATAAATTCATTCCTACATTAAAAATCCTATTTTTGTGTCTTTTATAATTTCTCATAATTAATCTTAGTGTCTCACTAATTCATTCATGAATTGAATTAAATGAAATGAAATTAGAAATAATTGAAAAGGAAAATTTGACACCAAATGTGATAACAGAGTTTACCCATTTGGGATACATCTGTAGGTTCATGAAACAATGAACCGATCCATGAAAACATGATGCAAATATCATACAAATTACCAACTTACATCAAGAATGGATTTATGACCTATAATAGTGATAAAAACCAACTGCATGAAGATTTTGAAATTGATCAGTAATTTTTCTCCCTGGAGTCTATAACACTTGTTTTTTCCATGATTTCGGGCATGCTTCTCTATTAGAGCATATGCAAACTCTAGGATTTGGGTATATTGTAGATTGTTAGAGTGGCTCTAGTTTATATAGATGTCCAAATCCTTAAAAACATCCCTATAATAACTATATTTTTCTCCCTTGGTAGAGGCTTTATCAAATAAGAGTATTAAAATTACAATAATACAATCTCAGAATTTTGTGTTTTCAAAACTATCTCCACACACATATATTTCTTCCAAGGCTATAGTGCCATTTGAAAATAGAAGAAAATAAATAAAATAACCATAGGCAAATATCTTCCTTGGCCAAAAAGGCCTTACCAATTGAAATAAGTATTTGCAAGTATATATAGCCATACTGTCTCGATTCTATGTTTTTATCACTATTCATATATTTCTTCTATGGCTCGAAAGTCTTTAAAAAATTATAAGAAGAAAATAAAATGACATAGAAGTGAGTTTTTTTACCTTCACCTGTAGCTTAAAGACTCTGTAATATGTGTATGGCAAACTGCTTCTATTTGAGATTTATGTGTTCTTATAACACCAACACTATTTATCTACGATCTGATAGTTTACAAAATGGATGCCTGATCATTAAATGAATCCACTTACAAGGGAAAATCTACCATGTCTCAGGTCTCAACATAGAACCTTGGAAAATGAAATCATAATCATCATGACCTCATGATCTTGTAAACAAAAGTCTATTCCATCCATAATCAATGAATTTATTTTTATCCATTATAGGCTCATGATCTACAAGTATTTAATTGGATATAATGCATCAAAGTCAACATGCATTTAAAACATAGATGTATTTCTTTCCCAACTTGAATCTGATAATTATGGTTGTATATAGAATCCATCTAGTGGCTTTCATATGAAATCTCCATCTAGAACTACCCATATTGACCCTACCAAACATAAGATTTCATTTATCCATTAAATATCTAAAAGTAAATATATAGTCATACTTATCTAGTGATCCATACCGAACTACAATTATATAGGTTTTCATTCATGTTTTTGTCTTCTATGGCTCGAAAAATATAAAATATAAGATCATGAAATACTATTGATTCAGTCTACATCTTGTAAAGCATATATGAATTACCCAAGCCTATGGCCTTATAAATAGACATATACAAATTTCCCAAGCCTATGGCCTTACAAATAGGAATATTTGATTTGATCTTCAAGCAAATCTCAGTCTCTATGTGCCTCTTACATAATTGTGTGTCATGACCAAGAGTCTTTATCCTTGAGCCTTTGTCATCAATCCCACAGTGAGCTATCAGTTCCATAATATTTTATTTTGTCTTCAATAATGAAATCCATTCTAGATGGAAAACCATGTAAGGCTTTCTTCCATTGGAACTTGTATTGGTAACCACCTCATATGCTATGGCCTAAAGGGATTTATGAACATGACCTTCCTCCTACTCAGACTTGGCTTTACCAAATAGAAAACCATGCCCAATGATCCCTCAAGGCATATTCATTTTTACCAAATAGGGATTAATATCCCACATTAATAGGGAGGATGGCTAGGTTAATCTGGGTTGCTATCCTATTTAATCATGTTTACAAGACATAATAACCTCCTTTCATGTTATCAACACCAATTGGATAACTTTGGTGGTTGTAACAAACCACAAAAAAATACATTTTGACTTATCTTGTACATGGAATTCTTGTTCAACTGAATTATCATCCCCACCTTGGATAACTTGTGGTTAAAACTACCATGCTCATTTAGGAATAATACACTTGTAGTTCCTTAAATAAGGATAAAACATGCAACATGATTAAATGGAATAAAAAATATGTGAAGAATGGTCCACATGGAAGTTGGAATAATTAAATGTGGAACTTGGTATAAGATTATCCAATGATTTAAGAAAACCATAAAATAGGATATTGAGATAAAATATTATCATAATGAGTTAATCATGGAGGAATACATATTTTTCCAAACCATATTATTAAAAATCCTCTGGATCAATCAATCCATAAAATCTATCTCCATGAGTTCTAAAACATTTACCAACAATGTTCATATATCATGGATAGATGGATCACACTAATTAATAACAATAAAAGATCCTCAAAACTCTCTAAGTTGTTCAAGTAAGTCAGCCACACTCTCCTACTAGACCCTCTAGGCTCAAGTCGCACCCCTAGACCTCCCAAAAAATTATACCTCAACATCATTAGATAGATTTCCCATGAAAAATACCAATGGTTGATAAGGTATTATCTCATGATTTCAATAACAAGCTTACATCGCTATTTTTCCATTTGACTTAATCCAACAAGTCAAAGGGTTAAACAATAATGCTCATTTAGATACAAAAATAGATTTTAAGAAAGGGTAGAATTAGCTAATGCACATGGTGAATTCTAAACACTATCATAGAAATTGAAAGTTTCCACAATCAAAAAATTCAATTGAACTCACAATAAACATCCTCATGGATGTAGGGCATATTTATATCACAATAGACATCCCAATAGTGTCAAAACATAGCCAAGCTTTCCATTAAACATCCTCATAGATGCATGACTCAGCCAAAATCAAATAAACATCCTCATGGACATAAAGTGTCCATGTTCATCATGACAACCTCATGAAAATCAACCAAACCACGGTCAAAATAACCATCATCAATGTAAACATAACAATAATCAAAACATCATAAATGCCAAATGGGAAATAAACATCCCTACCCACTTATTTATTTCCATCCCTTTGAAGTAATGAAGCCACATGATTCTCTATATAATTCAAAGAGATCAAAACATAAATAAGGTAAATCACTTAATACAACTAAGGTTGATTCCACAAAGTAGAGATCTAAAGCCTTACTAATTTACCAAAGTAAATATGACACCCTTATCCTATATATCTTTCCAAGTTTGAGGTTAACCCTTGGTCTTACCGAGGTCAGAATGTTCTAAGCATCTATTTATAACTCACCCATATAAGTCAATAATAGATACCGAACATCATTTCCTCATTTTTAAGGTGAAGTGATGATCACTAGTCTTCTATTGACCTACCTATACAAGTCAACAATTGACTAGTGACACTTGCCCCAACGTAGCCGATGTGTGAAGGTTTGACCCAACCAAAGCTATAGGTAAGCATCACAAAATAAATTGAAAAAAATTATCAATTTTTGCACACATACATTCCATAAATACATGAATTTATAGTACTTTAGGTTGCATATGCAAAGCACAAATTAAAGTACTATATAACTCATCTATGAGGTTAAGTGACTTTTTACGGGTCACATCATAGCCTTCTCAAGAAATTAAGATGTATATAAGTCCACATAAGGCATACAAATCTATCCATGATATAGTATGCATGATAAAGTAAAATGTTCCCATTTTAGTCTTATCAAGGACAACATAGGCATATAGGTGGTATTCAACCATCTCAAGGCATACACATATATGCCAGTAAAATAAGCCTCCATAAGGTTATGTACATCTACACTAGGTGTATCTACATCTACCAAAGTACATTATTAAATCATAATCCCTTACAAGGGTATGCACAACCAAACATAAAAGCTCAATCAACTTCTCTCAAGCACATGTCAAAAGTTAGCGCAAAGTGAAACTTCAATGAAAGACTTTAAGCACATGCTTTGATACCAAATGAAATAATCCCATATTTTTTTTGAAGTTATTTATCAAAGTACACAAAATAACATAAAAAGGTCCCACTACATGAATTAATGTAGTGTAGTGCAACTCAACAACTCTATAGGAAGTACAAGTAACTCATAACCGACATCCCAATTGTATCAAAAGGATAAGGCTAATTCAACTAGAATAGAATTGAGCACATACCCAAATGTTTGGTTATCTAATTTCTAGATAAGCAATCCAAATAAGATAAGAGTGACATAAAA